>JAATLQ010022361.1:1836-18541 GCA_013421005.1 Heliconius erato x Heliconius himera
TTTGATATTTTCAACGACTACTGTTTTGTTTTTCTCGGATTTTGACTCTGCCTACTTTGTACGACCCTCGCTTCCCCACTGGACTCTGAAATCCTTTGGATCTTACGACCGCCACGCTATGGATATGAATCGCTGTGTGAATTGTGGGATAGCCAATGGACACTGCAATACCCTAGTCCGACGACCTTTAGACGATGAAAACCACCACAACCTGGTTACTTAGAGGTGTGATATAATCCCGACATATAAGCAGGAAAATATATTTCTGTTACATTTTAGTTGACAGCTTTCGTAGAGGAAGGGAAGCTATTGCTATGAAATGCTGCAATTGTATTGTAGAAAGACGAATGGTAGGCTGCTGTGCTCATGTTATGTGTATTATATGGTACCTTAGTTGGACTAGGTACCAAAATAATTTAGTTCCACCAGCACACTTCTTAGATGACATTTTAATAATAGATAATAGAAGAAGAATAAAATATTCATTAAAATGTGTTTTATTTATAAATAATAAACATTAATGCTTAAACAACTCAGTAATTATATATTTTATAGAAGAATATTGAATATCAAATTCAAGAAATTGGTCTGCGAACTTAACCTCACTTTTATCAAATCTCTAATAACTCAGCTCTCAGATTGCCAAAATTTATATAGTTTTCAAGGAGGGAATGATGTACCTAAATCTATTAAATCATACCGTTTTCATATCTTTACATTCTGGGCCCAAAAATGTATGGAATAGTTTTAGTCTCCTTTAATTTATAACATTATTTTATTTATAGCTTACGATAAATACAATCTTATAAATAATAGTTTAGTTCTTTAATTACGCGTTCCGTTCACAAGTAATATTAGAGTGACGTAATATACCGTAGGTAAAACACGCTGATATAATATATATTTATGAAAAATAATTTAATATATATAAGTAATCATTATGTATTATAATTTACGATAAATAATAAAATAATTAATATTTTAATTATTGTAAAATATCATGTTGGCTGAATAAGCTACTGTCAACGTTAAAGTCTAGGAAAGGAAAGAAAGAAAGAGCGGGCAGATGGCGGTCGAGTCTGGACAAGAATAGTTATTCAAAAATGATTAGAGAAGATTTTTTGGTAAATTATATTTACTAATTGTCTATACATATGCGTAAATAATAAAAATATTACTGTAAAAGAAAATATGTATAAATATAATAGTATCATTTATAATCTATATATACAGGGTGGAAGAGACAGCGCTCCATTTACGGAAACAGCATATAGGGTAAAATATTTCAAACCTATACCTAAAGAAATTAATCAAGATGCCTCAACAGTTTGGACATAGGTTTTTTTTTTCATTTTACGATTTTTATCCATACCTGTATTTTGTGTGACGCGATTACGTATAGATCCCAATAATATAAACACTTACTACTACAAAAATACTACTAAAGGTTAAACAACTTTGAACTTTATCGCCAATACATACGAGTCGATTTCGAAATGAGGCGTGTGCGGCGGTGTTCCTTTGATAGGTTTATGTGTGCGTGCGTCATCCTTACAAATGGCGTTTTGTTTTAAAATGACAGTTTTTTTATTTATTTTGTTTGAAAAAAAAACTTTTTCATTTTTGGGAATTTATTTTTTTCTGAATTATATTAGGCTTTTATAGAGTAGTTAAAACTGTGGTTTCATTTAATGTGGTGCTGACACATCCACCCTGTATTTATAAAAGGACTTGTGCTGACCGACTGAGGTAAGACGCACGCAGAGCCGTAACCGCTGATGGTAGAAACGTGAAACTTGGGCAGATGTTTATTTTCATATTCTGGACATCCACTATGAAGGGAATTTTAAATATTTTAACCTTAAAGGGATGAAATAGGGTTTGAAAGTTTGTATGGAAAAAAAAATTTATCTGCACCGATTTTTATAAGATTTGAAATTCAGACTCTTAAAAATATTTCATTGAACACGTGTTTCATGGTTTTTAAGAATTCACCCCCTAAGGGTTCAAAGACGGGGTTGAAATTTTATATGGAAAAATCTTTAAATTGCCACCGCTTTTTATAAAAAATTAAATTCAGACTGTTAAAAATATTTTATTGAACGTGGTTTTTTTAGAATTCACTCCTAATAAGCGGGCGAAGCCGCGCGCGCCCTCTAGTATGATATAAATCTATTACATCAAAATACGTATTTACAATTTATAAACATTTGTTACGCGCCACCCGGCTCGTCGGCAACTCTCGGGTAGCGTCGCCGAGCGGTCGGGGAGGGGCTTGGCGGGAAAGGAGTGACGCGCGCTTATAATGTCAAATTTGGACGCGAAAATGTTCTGGTTGGAGTGAGGAGTACAGTGAATTATAATTAACAATATTGTAAGAAATACGAGTATAGCTATAGTATATTGGAAGTGAATAAGTATTTCAATGTCTACTTTTTGCGTTACATATTATATATTTATAAATTGTAAATACGTGACTGAGACCAGTCGTGGCGCAGCAGAGCAAAGTGTGACTGTAAAAATGACTGGTTGTGGATTCAACCCCACTCGAGGAGATGGAATATTTACTAAAATTTATATTTCCATTTTGTCGCTTTGGTTTCGTTTTCGAGGCAAAGCGCGGCCCTGAGTTCTGCCATTCAACAAGTCAAGTCGCAAGTCCTCCAGAATTCGGCAGAAAGTTGGGAACGGAGTGTCTTAACACTAGGTTCCCTCTGCCTACCCTGCTGTGTGCGGGATACAGCGTGAAGCTGATAAAAAATATATAATATAAGTCTATTTAATATCCTACAATAAAGGTAATCTGTCAATATATTTAATTAAATATTATAAAGATATTAGACAGTAACAAAATATTAGTTATAAAGTATTTGTACGATTGTCCGGAGTTCATTGACCCTACGTTTTACTAATAACTGATATTGGAGTACAACCGACTCCTGCTCGGCGTCGCTGGTACTTATATGCTTGTCTAGGCAAATTGCTATGGTCTTTGATTGTTATACCGCGATCGACGTTGTCTCGCGGTGCGCTTACGACGCATAAGCGATGCTTGTATGGTATTGGACATGCATCTTTGTAAAACGTTTTCTACAGTTGTTATATAACTCGTTGTATGATGAGTAGGGGTGTGGTCCTATTTTATGTCCTGGAGCTCCAGTGAATGTAGTAGTGTCCGCCCGTCTCATACGGGTGGTGGAATTTTATATAGTAAGCTTAAACTACGGTAAAGACATCTTCAATTTTGTTAACGAAGAGGTCAAAGTTCTCGCCTCATAACCACATTATTAAGGAAACTCGATACACCTCGCACAGCGTGCCATGTCATCTCGAGTTAGTGTTAGACTGTCTTATACTTCGAGGAAAAATTGTTTATGAAATTAACCAAAATATTTGCTACAGTTATTATTTAACAGTTGCAAGTTTGCTGTGGCCTTCTGTTCCAACGTTTGGAGCGTGTGGAATATAATATTTTGTATATTGATAATAAAATAGTAAATAATAATAATAAGCTTCAGGCTTTATCCTGGATATGGTAGGGTATATAGAGTTCCCTCTACATCCTGTCCTGCTATCTAGGAGTGAAGAAACTTAAATTTGTAACTTTATTAAGTTGTACCTCTTGTTGTCTTACAATCCTGAAATTTGTATGGAAGCCTCAGTGGGCAAGTCTGACTCGAACCTTTTCTTCCTACAGCTAAAATTTTCAATAAATTATTATCAATTCAAAATATGGCTAACTTAAACCATATAAAAGCTCTAACAATGTTTAATTAACACTACACTATTAGTCTCTACTGCTCACCTTAGTTTCTCACATAGCAGCAATTCCACCATCTCTAAACCAAATGTTGTTCAATTAAACAGGATTACGACACCCCTTTGACTCGCACTCGCAGTGGTAGCCGTGATAATACACGGGAGGGTTTTAATCTACACTTACGATAGTTAGCGCATTGTATCTGTCCGTATCCGTGTTGCATTCTGTCGTAATGACCCAGTTGGTAGCAGTCTCTATGGTTGTGTTCGATTCGATTTCTACTTACACAAATAAGACGGAATACGCAATATCTCTAAAGAAACATGGTAGAGAAAAATATGTATAAATTCACAACATTAGCTGGTCTTATGTATAGACGATCCAATAGTGTGAAAAGCAGTGGGAATCCGACCGCGTATATTCTGTCGCGTTTACACTCGCACGCATATGTCCCTGCGCCACGACTGGCCTCACATTAGCCGCTCTATCTAGCCTATTATGAAATATGTAAAAAACACATATTGAAATGCACCTACCTGTCTTGGAAAAGAAGAATTTACGTAAGAGTAGATCTGGAATATTTTAAACCTTCGTTAATACTTTTTAATTTTTCTTACATAAGTTAGTGGGATAAGTTATATTATGTGTATTATTTTCCTTGTTTTATTTTAAAAAGTGAGGCATTAAACCCTCTGCTACCGACGTGACTTAATTTTTACAATGACCTATACTGACGCGGTAGTCCACGAGACACCTTTTTTAACAATACATATTTTATTGAATTAACTTATACAACTATTTTATTTATATTTATTTAATTTTATAGTCTATGAATTATGCTACATTGTACAAACAAAGTGCATTTTCAAAATTAAACAGCGTTTATTGAATAAATAGATCTCTTAAAATTTCTTCTTAATGACATAGAAAAAATTACAAAATCAACTTTACTTATAATTAACATTACACATTTCTTCTTTAACATTAATGACATAGAAAAAATTACAAAATCAACTTTACTTATAATTAACATTACACATTTGGAAAATTTACTATTACTTTATACATCAGTCTAGGAAATATGAAAAAAATCAGTGCTTGAATACAAAATTAGACAGTTTTAAAAATACATCCATTTTTGACAATTATCAAAGGAAAATTGCCTTCGAACAATTATAGAAACAATATTATGTTTAGTCTTCTTTTTATTTTAATTTTTAAACATATAGGACATAGTTCTTTGTCATTTGTTTGAATACACTCACCTACTAATGGTGGAGGGAGGATATCCTTGTCTTTTATCTCCCTAGTGATAGCTATAAGCCTCTTTGGCCATTTTTCACTGTATATCCTTTTTTTTTTTGTTTTTCAAATCATTTACTACTAGATCTCTTGCTATATCCAATAAAAATATTTTTTATTCTATCTAAAATGATAAATTTAAAAGAAAGATAAAAAAAATAAAAGAGGCCGGTCGTGGCGCAGTGGCACGAGATGTGACTGCAAAACCGACTGGTTGTGGGTTCGATCCCCACTCGAAGAGATGAAATATTTACTTAAATTTATATTTCCATTTCTTCGCTCTGGTGTCGAGGTTATGCGCGGCGTTGAGTTCTGCCACTCAACACGCAATGCCTCCAGAATCCGGCAGAAAGTGGGGAACGGAGTGTCTTAACACTAGGTTCCCTCTGCCTACCCTGCTGTGTGCGGGATACAGCGTGAAGCTAATTTTTTTTTTTAAAGATAAAAAAAAATTTTCGCTATCAGAACAACTTTCATATACTACAAAGCTATTTAGCCTGTCACGTCCAGCTTTTTTTGAAAGCTAAGCCGCTGACGAGTTTTACGGCGGCAATAACAAATAGCGCATTTCTTGTCCACCTTGTTCACTCTACCTTCCGCATGATTATGGTCTACAATTATATCGGGTGTTTCTGTATCATTTTCCATTTTTCGAATATAGTGAGAAGAAAAAATCTTTCTTAGGCCTCTGCCTCGAATTTTGCGGGCAGCGGGGCGGCGGCGGCGGCGGCGCGGCAGCGGCAGGATTTTACGCGTATAATCAAATGGACCGGCCCTCGAATACAGCGGTGCAGGAGCGGCGCGGGCGCGGGCAACGAGCGGTGCACTCCAAGTCCAGTCAAGCGGTGACCGCCCGCGTTGCGCGTTGTATATATTTGTATATTTTTTTGTGACGTATCAAAATGTCTTCGATATACCTCTAAATCGTTTTAGATTAATTCCAGACTCTAAATCACTCTTGATAGTTTTAAGAATATAGTCAAAAGTTTCTACACTCATTCTGGTGTCGTCGTAGAATTTGTCGGGATTTTGTCTTTGTTCTTCATAATTTCGATAAAACTCGCCATTTATTTTCCTTGCCCTATAGTAGGGATCCACTTCTTCCTTTGCCCACAATAAATCGAGCGTTAGGAATAAATTTGAATCAAAAAGATGTCGCCGTTTTTCAGACATTTCATTCGCGAATAAAAACAAATATCTCGACAACACAACACTACACCGCTATAGTGCCGCGCGATCTGCCCGCTAGTTTGGAGAACAGGTATGCGTTGCCCGCCCCGCTGCCGCGCCGCTGCCGCCGCCGCCCCGCTGCCCGCAAAATTCGAGGCAGAGGCCTTAGGTTTTGGCTATTCTTTACAAGCAAAAATATCAATTTATTTTATTTTTAATATGACATAAACATATATAATGTATGTAAATAAAATTAAATTAAAAAATAAAAAAATGAAACAAATCATTTAAAAAATAATGTAAAAAAATATATTAAACAAACATAACCATTTTACTGAGGTACTGAGGTAGTCTAGTAGACCTATACTTTAACTCTGACGTGGAAGTCTCGTGGACACTTTCCTTCCTGTATGCACCCGTGGGCTACCTGGGACCACCTGTTACAAACCAGCCGACGCGTAAGCTCATTACAGTAAGGCACTGAAAGCACCGGTGCTTAAATTTGAAAATCGGTTGTAATAAATAGAGTTTTGTATTTCGCGGCGTCTATTGAACTGCCACGTCAGTTGCAGAGGGTTAAATATATCCATATATATTAGAACCATTAATTATATACACGGCGTTCAGTTCCGCCAGTCCACGTACGACCTCAATTTTTTAATCTCAAGAATTAACAGGAAAATTAAGAGTGCTGTGTAAGATATGCTTGAAATAAAAAAAGCGATTTGTCCGCTACGATAATATTATAGATAGTTAAACTATATTAAATTATAAAGTAATCAAAAACCCCGATTGCATAAAGTAAGTTATTAAATATTAACAAAATATATGTTACGTGTCGACTAGAAGACTTGCTTTCATTTATTCGTCAGTTAAAAATCAGTTCATTACCATGAAAACCATCTTTGTAGCTTCAAGATGTATCCTGCGTGCAGCAAGGTGGGCAGAGGGTACCTAGACTTAAGACATCCCGTTTCTCACTTAATGACAAATTTTCGAGACAGTGCGTGTTAAGTGGCGGAACTCAACGCCGCACCTCAAAAATACTTAAGACCTAGACAATCAATACATTTCTCCCTACAGAGATGTTAGCAACATAAATAAGTTGTGTAACAAGCAAATTAAAATTTAAACTTACATAGCTCGAGGAGAACATACGACTTAGTTGGTTGGTTACGCTTGGACTGTCTCAAGAGGCGCGGGCTTAAAACGTTCGATTTTTTTATGTTTTCTGAAAAGTAATCAATATAAACCCAACACTTTACTGACACCCAGCACTTTGATAAGCCGAACTTCTAAAAACATTTTATAGTAAATAAGCCCGTTAGCGTGAAACAACCGCAAATCCACAGCGTCAGTTAACAAACTCCGCTCCTTTGCATCGCTGTCTCTAATTAACTGTAAACGCTTTCTGAATAATGAAGTTTTCAGTGAAACTAGCAAAATTGAGATAATGTATAGAGATTGTTTGATTGTTGCAAATCTCTCTCCAATGAACCAGCCTCGTGCATAATAAGTACCAGCGTGATTAATTAATAATATAATGAATGATGCAAACGTTAATTTAATAGCCCCAGAGAGAACGTGATCATATGTTACGACATAACTCAGTATTAGCATGCTTTAATTTTTTTTACAGTTTTTTTACAGTATCACGATGTATCCCGCATGTAGCAGAATAAGCAAGAGGAGCCTAGTGTTAAGACACTCCGCTCCCTACTTTCTGTCAATTTCTGGAGGCCTTGAGTGTCAGTGGCGGAATTCAACGCAGCGCTTTACCTCGTTTACCTTACTTATATACTTTACCTCGACATCAGAGGGAAGAATTTAATTTCTTCGAATGGAAATTGAATCTACAAAACCTTTTACATGCACTGCCAGACTTAAGTAGGTTGCCATGCCATTTTTTTTATTTTTCTAAGATCAGTAGTTACGTCTGTACGTTGTCTTTCAGCCACTCAGTTTTATTTATAGATGAACGGAAGTGAATTTCAATTCCTGCTCGATTTTGGCAAGTTTTTGTGTGAAGCCGTTTGGCTCAGGTCACATGATTTGAGGTTGTGAGAGAGATCCCTACTCAAGGAAATGTTTATTATTTATTCCAATGTAAAGACAGATCTAAAAGGCGAATTAATTTGAATTAAGTTGGTTATTGGAGAACAGTGTCTTGGCACGTAGTTCTTACTAAAAAATAAATGAAGAAAAATATTGAAGAGTTTCACATACTTCCAAGAATATTTAGATAATATGTAAGGGTTTTTAAAAATAGCAATAGTGATTTTGGAATTGCATATTTAAAGTCTCAAACGAAGTTCATTGCAAGACATAAACTATTATACAGTGTTTTGTCAGCACAACTTTAAATGAAACCACAGTTTTAACGTCTCTACAAAAGCCCAATATAATAAAGATTTTTTTTTCCCAAAGTTATGAAGTGATTTTGAACAAAATAAATAATAAAATTATCGTTGTATAATAAAACGCCATTTATTAAGAAAGAAGCACGCAGACCTATCGAAGAAAACTGCCGCATACACTTCATTCCGAAATCGAGTCGTAGGTATTAGCGGCAAAGTTCAAAGTTGTTTAACTGTTTAATAAGTACTATTTTTTTTGCAGTATGTGTTCACGTTATTGGTATCTATGCGTAACTGCGTCACACGAAATACAGATATGGATAAACATCGTGAAATGAAAAAAAAACACAAGTCTAAACTGTTGAGGTATTTTGATTAATTTCTTTAGGTATAACCCATACCATTTTTCATTTCATTAAAATAAATTAAAAATCAGCTTCACGCTGTATCCCGCACACAGCAGGGTAGGCAGGGGGAACCTAGTGTTAAGACACTCCGTTCCCCACTTTCTGCCGAATTCTGGAGGCATTGCATGCACACCAGAGCGAAGAAATGGAAATATAAATTTAAGTAAATATTTCGTCTCCTCGAGTGGGGATCGAACCCACAACCAGTCGGTTTTACAGTCACACCTCGTGCCGCTGCGCCATGACTGGCCTCAAAAATCACAATCATTTCATTAAAATATTTTACCCTATATGCTGTTACCGTAAAAGGAGCGCTGACGCTTCCACTCCGTATATTGCAATGTAAACAAATATCTCATATTTATTTATTGTAACCATCCATTTAATGTTTAGTAAGATGAAAGTAAACTATGTACTTTTACCATCTCATAGTAGTCTACGTAACCCCATTTCTCTAGTACTTTATTTGCTTTGGAGTTACTTTGTGCGCATATTTTTTTTATTTCATTTATGATACAAGAGTTAAGGAATTAAATGCATACACCTCTTTAAAAAAATCTAAATGTTCAAAAGTCAAGGCAGCGTTTCAAGCCAAACCACTTTTGACTCTTCAGCTCCCGCTTTATCTATATATATAAAAGGACTTGTGCTGACTGACTGAGGTAAGACGCACGCAGAGCCGTAACCGCTGATGGTAGAAACGTGAAATTTGGGCAGATGTTTATTTTCATATATTCTGGACATCCACTAAGAAGGGAATTTGAAAAATTTTAACCCTAAAGGGATGAAATTGGGGTTGAAATTTTGTATGGATTTTTTTTTAATCTGTACCGATTTTTATAAAATCTGAAATTCAGATTCTTAAAAATATTTTATTGAACACGTGTTTCGTGGTTTTTTTAGAATTCACTCCTAATAAGCGGGCGAAGCCGCGCGCGCCCTCTAGTCTATATATATAAAAGGACACGTATCTGACTGACTGAGGTAAGACGCACGCACAGCCGTAACCGCTAATGGTAGAAACGTGATATTTGGACAGATGTTTATTTTCATAATCTGGACATCTACTAAGAAGGGATTATGGAAAATTTTAATCCTAAAGGGATGAAATAAGGTTTGAAAGTTTGTATGGATATTTTTTTAAATCGGCATCGATTTTCATAAAATTTGAAATTCAGACTTTTAAAAATATTTCATTGAACACGTGTTTCATGGTGTTTTAGAATTTACCCGCTAAGGGTTCAAATAAGGCACTGTGGGGCAGTGTATGCCTGTAAACACATTGGTTATAGGTTCGATTCGGACCAGACAAATACTGCATTAATATTTTTAATATATTTCACAATAAAATACCGAAATACAGTTATTATTTTTTTTAATATCATGTATAAAGCAAAAGGTAAAACATTTAAAAATATGAACAGCAACATGCAAATATTTGTTAAGAACACAATTTTCTTAGAAAAACTTTTGTTTTACGTACAAACTTATCGTCAATTTACTTAACGTCATAAAATAGTGTATCGAACATGACAGTAAAAATATAAATTTTAAACTTTTTAGCATCCAATATATAATTTTTAATAAAATTTACACCCGCCAGCTTCTTTAACTTGGTTAACCTGTCTCAACTCTATATTAAATATTTCCTGTTTTGTAACGAAAGGAAACCGATTTCATGTTTACTTTGAAAAAACACTTTGTTGTTTTTTTTTTCAATTAAAAGAATGTAAATTAAGATCAAAATGTTTAATTATTTCAATTGATTTTTGCATATAAGCCTAGCTGTGCATATATAAATTGTCATTCTAAACAACACAACATAGTTGTTCGTTTATTGCGGTAACTCGACACATACCAGCAGGCGCACATCCTGTTCATCTCGTCACTTCATTTACATTTTATACAAACTTATAACCCAAGACAAAGGAAACATAATAAGAATGTACATGAAAAATATTAAAATGTCTATAAGTAAACACCTATTCTAAATAGGCGTAGACTTTTTAGTTGAAATCGAACCCATCACACGCTTGTGCGTTTGCATGATGTCTGGCCTCCAGCATCAGAATGCTTAAAATTTAAACAATAATAAATACATCGATTTGGCTCCTCAGCAATAGCTTACAATAATATTTTAGGTTTTGATCCGGAGAATATTATTTTTAAGTGCTCCTACAGCACTTCACTAAGTCATTTGGATTTGTAATATTTTCATATTTTATATAATTGTTATATTGTGTTTGTTACATAGATATAAATATATTTGTATTCGAAGATAAATTAGAATTCATTAGAAATGATTGTTTGCCAGGATGTAGTCCAATGGATTGTTTATATTGAGAGAACTTATTGGTAATAAGCTAATGACGTTATTTTGACCATTTGTTTGCTTTTCCCAAACTGTAGTATTCTAATTACTAATGTATTCATTATGTTTGTATAATGATTAAGCTATTATAAATAGTCCTGAACTCCTTTGTAACATCAGTTCTAGTTAAGCTCTTCCTCGCTGAAGTGTTCTTAGTAATAAATATTATAAATTTATCGTGACTCTGCGGAGTTGTTATTTTCAAGGCCCCTTCTGACCTTCGAACATTACATTTTTGGTGTCAGAAGTGGGATGATCAGGCACTGTTGAAATATTATAGTTCCTGTTCTCCTGACAACATTTCGGTCATCAGTCAGAATCTTCAGTTCATCGACGTATTAATTACGTATTGAAGAATCACCGCTAATTCAGTTATAGACAGATCACAGCGAGTCACATCCGTCAACAAGGTTCGAGTATAAGGAGCTGGGCGACTGTGGTTCTTTGCTGGCTTATACTTGCCAGTACCGCTAGTAGCAACAGGTCAGTTCTTCGGTGGCGTTCGCGCTATCACCACGACGAGACGACGAGAAACGAACAGGACTCCGCAATATTAATACGGGAATCGTTCCAAGTGAGTCGAACCGTTATATTGTGTAATTTTTTTGTATTAGAGAAAAAGCAATAGGTTGAAATTTATGAATTGAGTTATATATATTGAATTGACTTAAGTTGAATGAAAAATTGATTGTTTATGTTATTAGTAAGAAGTACAATTCGGAAGAGAAAGTCTCAGTTGGATTTATAGATGGTATAGCAGAGCGCATGATTAATAAGTGTGATGGGGATAAATCAAATCTACATGTTTTTATTGATAATTGTAATAACGCGTTTAAACCCAGTATATAAGATTGTATTTATATAAATCGTAACTAGCTTGAGTGATCAAAGGAGTCTCAATTATAAAGATTAGTTTCTCGTTGGAAACATATGAAGCTAGGTTTACTAATGATAACAACTCTGGTATATTCTTTTCATTAATTTCTAAAGGATATTTAGTCTGAGGTGGTAAATATGATACTGTTTTCCTCAGTTCAATTCCATATTGTTCAGGCGTTATAATAACAGGGTGAATTACATTGTTTTAGTAAATAATATTGCATTAATAACAGTGGAGATTTCGTTGTTTATTGCAATTGTAATCAAAGTTAGTAATGACATATGTTCATCAATGTCTTGTTTCATTTTAATGTCAAATATTTTGTTTCCTATGTCTTTTGTATAATTGGTTAATAAATTTAAGTTTTCGTTAAATATTTTTTCATTTACGTATAAATCTGTGATAGTGCTATTAAAGTTAGAAATGATCGATTTGACTTCATTTGAGTTTGTTATTTTAGTAGTTCTAAAATTTAATGTTCATTTTCATCTAAATTGTCGATTGCTTTATTATACTTTTTAGCATCTTCTACGTCTAAAGTTCCGAATAAAAGCTTAAATGAACTCCCAACTCCGTCTATATATGATCGTTTTACTCTATGGTTATGAAAACCAGTTAATTCTTTTAACACATTCTCTTGCATCGTCATTTGGGGAATTATTTGTTCTAAAATAACGAGCGAAGTTTGACATAAGGAATACTTACTGAAATTGTCATGATAACAAAGATCTTTGGTTGTAACGTAGGTGTTATGAATTAAAGTTATTTTCCTATGAATATCTGCTAAATTCAAATAAGTTACTAATTTCCATTCGCTATCAAAATGATTAACCTTTCCTAAATTTTCAAAATAAATTCCGCCTTTATCAATTATACTTATACTATAATAACTAACACTACTTATTACATACTTTATCCATGTCAGGAATATCGAGACACGAACCAGGTTCATTCTGAAACAAATGCATGCTTCAGTCTATTAGAATAAACTTTTAATTTCTTATTTTTTATTCTGATCGTGACATTGGTCGATGAATTAACCTTAATTATTTTATAGGGTCCTAACCAATATGGTGATAACTTACGTGATTTACCTATTTTAATTGCATTGTTGCTTAAATATACTGTATCTCCTACTTTGAAGTCTATATTTTTACATTTTTTATCATATATTTGTTTGTTATATTCTTTTGTATCGATTAATTTATTTCTAGCTATATCTCGTGATTTTCTTAATTTTAAAACAAGTTCGTCCAAATATGTATCATAAAAGTATTTAAATTCTGGTTCTTTAATTATAGAACTTGGCAAGTTTGCTTTAAAACCAAATATTAATTCAAATGGAGTGAATTGTGTTGACGTATGAACACTTATATTATCTGAAAACGTGGCAAAATCTATCCATTAATCCCAATTAATTTGATCTTCGTTAACATAATGTTTAAGATACTCTGCTAATGACTGTGGCTGACTTCTTTCTAACGCTCCATGAGATTGTGGATGATAAGCACTTGTATTTATCTTCTTAAACTTAAATAATTTTGAAATTTCTTTTATTAAATTCGAAGTAAAATCGGCTCCTTGATCTGTAACCTATCTGGTAATCATATTCTTCTAATAAAAGTCTCCACCTAACTAATCTAGATCCAGGATCTTTAACATTCATTAATCAAGTTAACGGATTATGGTCGGTTATAATTTTAAATTTACGACCGTATAGATATGGTCTAAAATGTTTTACTGACCATACGATTGCTAATAACTCTTTCTCGGCTGTAGAATAATTCGTTTCGCTTTTATTGAGTATTCTACTTGCATATGCTATTGGAAGATCATCATATCCTAACCCTTGTGACAAAACACTTCGTATGGCAAAATTACTTGCGTCCGTTGTTAGATTAAATGTTGATGAGAAATCTGGGTACTGTAAAATTGGTTCTTCACATAACTTTGCTTTTAAAGTTTCAAAAGAATGTTGTTGAAAGCTTGTCCAAATAAAAGGTTCCTCTTTCTTTAAAAGTTTAGTCAAAGGTTGACTAAGATTGCTAAAGTTTTCTATAAATCTCCTATAATAACCAGCTAATCCTAAAAAGCTTTTAATACCTTTTAGACTCTTTGGAACTGGATAGTCCTTTACTGATTTTATTTTCTTGGGATCCGGTTTCACACCGTCTTGCGTAATCAAATGACCTTAATACATAACTTCGGTTTTTAAAAATTCACATTTATTTGGTTGAAGTTTTAAATTGTGTTTCGTTAACCGTTCAAAAACCTCCTTTAACTTTATGATCTTGCAATAAATTTCCATAGATAATAATATCATCAAGATAGACAAAGCATTTTAATCCTTGTAAACCAACTAAAACATTGTTCATCAATCTCTGAAAAGTCGCCGGTGCATTTTTTAATCCGAAAGGCATTCTGGTATATTCATAGTGACCTAACGGAACACTGCTAAATGCGGTTTTAGCTTGATCTTCGGGATTCATTTCAATTTGGTGAAAACCTGACGCTAAGTCTAAGGTTGTAAAATATTTACTATGACCTAATTGATCTAATATATCATTTATTTGTGGAAGAGGATAAACATCACCAACACTTATTTCATTTAATTTTCTATAATCGATTACGAGTCGCCATTTCTTTTTGCCTGATGCATCCATTTTCTTAGGAACTACTCATACTGGTGAATTCCATGGACTACTAGATGGTTGTATTATCTTTTAACAATTTACTAATTTGATCGTTAACCTCCTCCTTTAGAGCTTCTGGATATCTATATGACTTTGTATTAATAGGTATGTTATTATTTATAGGTATCTCATGCATCACCGTATTTGTTGACGTTAATGAATCACCTTCTAAATGAAATATGTGATTATATTCTCTACACAATTCTAATAATGACTCTTTTTCTTTTTTATTTAAATGATCGATACGTAAAGTTTCATTCAATTTATCTAACCGATTTCCTTTACAAATTTCTTTGTTCTTAATTTTGTTAACGTTAATTATCTCATTTGCTTCTTGTAGTTCATTGCTTACTGGCTCTAACTTTGCAATTAACTTATTTACTTTTATTTCCTCATCTGTCGTATTCAAACATACTGTTATTGCTTTATTTAACTTTAGGTAAAACAAATACAAACGTATCGTCTCTACTTCTAATTGGTACAGGTAAAACAGAACTTATCTATAGTTATACTAAATTACCCAATGAATGTGATACTAGAGTAGGATATATAGCTTCAGAACAATGGTATAAATTACATTGTGATAATCATTGGATGTTTGTAACACCCAAGAAAGTAATTGCTACAATAAACTGCAAGAATAAAGAACCTTTGGATATCGAATTAATTAATACTGGAATATTAAAAATTTCAGATAATTGTAAATTGTATACGACGAATGTTATACGGCAAACGCAATCACTAGCTTTAAAAAGTAACTTTATTTCAATTTTACCACCAATAGATATCAGTAGTAGGGATTCGGGAGTTCTGGCCCACCCATCTGGTCCCCAAGGGGACTACCAAACTACTACCAAAAACGGGTGACGTCGGCCATCGCAGCCTAAAAAAAAAAAAAACAAAAAAAAAGTTTGGTATCATTTTTGGGTTTCCGGGGAAGCCCAATCGATTGCTGCTATCCGTTTTGTGATATCTCTTCACGATCCTGACATACGTTTTTTGGTTTTGGTTCTCCAATACACCTAATTAGCTTAATTACTTTATTTGTGTCAACTTCGAAATCGCAAGGTATTGTTTCGCTCGGGTAGCGCTAATGAGTCACACTCCTTATCGCACCCGATTGTGGTTCTAGCTAATAAAAACAACAACATGTCTTACTTTACGTTTATTCAAAATATTGTTTAAACAGAATATATAGCAATATATCATTAATTACAGTGTCGTTTATATTAAATAATTTGGTAAAATCCAGCATTTGTACTATAAATTTCAGGGTAGGAACCCTGAAATTTATAGTACAAATACACTAAGCAGTATTCGCCACATACTGAAGTCCAATCATCTTGTATTCTTTTGACATTGAAATCCCACAGTCTACAATTCCTGTTCAGGAAAGTTCTATGAAATGCTGCAGGTGGTCGACCAAACGAGTCAAAGTATTGTCCAACTTTGTTATTGTCTATGTGAATGGCTACCCAATGTGAACCAGGTTGCGTATCCGAATCCAGATAACTTATTAAGAACGTAGGCCGGTCGTGGCGCAGCGGCACGAGGTGTGGCTGCAAAACCGACTGGTTGTGGGTTCGATCCCCACTCGAGGAGATGAAATATTTACTTAAATTTATATTTCCATTTCTTCGCTCTGGTGTCGAGGTTAAGCGCGGCGTTGAGTTCTGCCACTCAACACGCAATGCCTCCAGAATTCGGCAGAAAGTGGGGAACGGAGTGTCTTAACACTAGGTTCCCTCTGCCTACCCTGCTGTGT
>JAATLQ010022373.1:0-24569 GCA_013421005.1 Heliconius erato x Heliconius himera
ATGGGACACGAAAATTTGTATGGGAGCATTTGGAAAAGGTTTTTTGCAACTAACAAAACATATTATTTTTAGCCATAATACACTTAAAATAATACCAAAATGCTTAAATTAATAAATAAATATATCTAAAATGGCAAAATATTTGACTTATCTATAAAATTGTATTTTTAAAACGTATTCAAAGTAGCGGGACAAGAAAAGACACAAAATGTACACTTTTTCTGATTATGACCCTCTAATCTTTTATGGCGAAATTAAATTATATTAATTATAATATATTAAATTATATTTGTTTATATCTAGAAGTTTTGTTAAACCAGTAGGTATTCGTGTTATTTTATTTATAAAGCAACTTCCCTAAAGATAAAATAATTCATATAATTTATATATTTCATAGTGTATCAATTTATTTTATATATAAAAAAGGAATCTATTTCGTGGTGCGACTGTAAAGTTATTCGTGATACCTCACCGATCTCAAGCACAGGCAATATGGTTTTCGTGAGTGGTTTTTTTTATCGTTTATTTCTAATATTACATTTGTAATATAAAATTTAATACTAAATATAATATTTTTTAATTTTTATTTCGCATTCTATGTTGCGATCAAATCTTGTGTGACGTAAATGAAGAATATTTTGATTAGTATGATATGTATTTACATGACAAAATTACGGAGAGAAATCTAGTGTTAAGACACTCTGTTCCTCATTTTCCAATCAAACTTTAGAGGCATTGCAGTTGCAATTTTACCTCGACACCAGAACGAAGAAATGAAAATATACATAAATTTAAATAAATATTTCAATTCCTCTAACGGGGATCAAACCCACGACCAGTCGCGTTTACAGCCATACGCTTATGCAAGCACCAGGGCTGGCCTCAATATATTTTCCCTAATATTTTTTTCGTTAAACCTGAAACAAGAACCTCAATCATGTCACGCTTTACGTAAATAAATTAACGAAGCTAAGATTGATGACTAAAATTTTTCTAATTTAATATTTCACGAAATATTTTAACCGATTCGCTCCCACCGTAAGCTTAAGCTAATTGAAAATTTTTACTCACCTGAAAGGTTCTATTACTGTAAATAACATTCGAGTAGTATTGTATGTGAAATTATGTGAGGGTGGTGGCGTTACTTTTAATGTAACGAGGTTCGAGGTCGAGAGGTGGAGAGTTCGAGTCCCAGGAGTAGCTTTGGATTATTGAGTATTTGTGCCATTGAAGTTCCAGAAGCTTAACGTTAAATTTAAAATATCTGTTATGTGATTGTGTAAAAATCTCCCATAAATAATTATCTATATATATAAAAGGACTTGTGCTGACTGACTGAGGTAAGACGCACGTACAGCCGTAACCGCTGTGCGTAGAAAGTGAAATTTGGACAAATGTTTATTTTTATAATCTGGACATCCACTAAGAAAGGATTTTGAAAAATATTAACCTTAAAGCGATGAAATAAGAGTTGAAAGTTTGTATGGATTTTTTTTTAAATCGGCACCGATTTTTATAAAATTTGAAATTCAGACTCTTGAAAACATTTCATTGAACACGTGTTTCGTGGTTTTTTAGAATTCACCCCCTAAGGGTGCAAATAAGGGGTTGAAAGTTTGTATGGAAAAATCTTTAAATCACCACCGATTTTTATAAAAAAAATTAATTCAGACTGTTAAAAATATTTTATTGAACACGTGTTTCGTGGTTTTTTTAGACTTCACCCCTAAGTGTCCAAATAAGCGGGCCAAGCCGCGCGCGCCCACTAGTATGTATATAAAAGGACTTGTACCTGACTGACCGAGGTAAGACGCACGTACAGCCGTAACCGCTGTGCGTAGAAACGTGAAATTTGGACAAATGTTTATTTTTATAATCTGGACATCCACTAAGAAGGGGTTTTGAAAAATTTTATCTTAAAGGAATGAAATAGGGTTTGAAAGTTTGTATGGGAAAAAAATTAAATCGGCACCGATTATTATAAAATTTGAAATTCAGACTCTTAAAAATATTTCATTGAACACGTGTTTCATGGTTTTTAGAATTCACCCCCTAAAGGTTCAAATACGAGGTTGAAAGTTTATATGGAAAAATCTTTAAAGCGCCACCGATATTTATAAAGAATTTAATTCAGACCGTTAAAAATATTTTATTGAACGCGTTTTTTGTGGTTTTTTTAGAATTCACCCCTAAGAGTGCAAATAAGCGGGCGAAGCTGCGCGTGCCCACTAGTTAGATATATTTACACTTTTGAGAATCATTTTATGACATAAAAAAACGAAATTTAAACATTTTATTGAAAAAAAAAAACGGCTGGAATAAACAAAATATTTTAAAGTAAACACGCATATTTGCTTAAAGAATTTGTATAACGTGATCATAAATGTACTATTTAAATTAACATTTATTATTTTTTTTTATTGTAGGTCGTCAATAATAAGTAAGCGAAAATTTTTAAGGAAATTGAATAAAATATCAAACGCTGACTTCAAACAATTCGTTTGGAGACAAAAATTTGTGTTAACTAGATCATAATCACGGAATCGACAATTTCAGATAGCGAATTTGAATGTTGAATGGTATTAAAAGTGGAAACCTTAGAACATTTATTTATATGATTATTATACATATTATATTTGTAATTGAGGCCAGTCGTGGCGCAGCGGCACGAGGTGTGACTGTAAAACCGACTGGTTGTGAATTCGATCCCCACTCAAGGAGATGAAATATTTACTTAAATTTATATTTCCATTTCTTCGCTCTGGTGTCGAGGTTAAGCGCGGCGTTGAGTTCTGCCACTCATCACACAATGCCTCCAGAATTCGGCAGAAAATGGGGAACGGAGTGTCTTAACACTACGTTTCCTCTGCCGTGGCCGTGGGTTTGATCCCCACTCGGGGAAGTCAATTATTATTTAGGCCAAGGGCAAGGCAAAAGCCCGGCGTTGAGTTCCGCCACTCAACACGCAACATTGGGCGTAAAATGGAGCGGAGTGTCTTAACACTAGATTCCCATAGCTTACGTGCTATAAGCGGGATACAACGTGAAGCTGATAGAAAAATAAGATATTTATAAATTATTTACACATTTATTCGTTCACAAGAAATATGGAAAAGATTTTAAAGTCGAGATCACTACCTTGTCGTATTTGAAACTAAGTAGGTATCAACCTCCAGAGTAAATCGAAACTGCTTTGTAAAGACAAGTTTTAGAATTTATATAGACACGCTCGACGTGCTAGGAATTTCGTTTTATGTCGCGGATGCAATTTCAGGTATATTAATATTACGCTCTGAGGGAAGTAGTAAAGTTCACTTATAAAGTTGTTGTGAAAACGAATTTAATTTTTTTTACAATGTTTTTACTCTAATATAAATAAATCGCTTACAATACTATTTTCATAAAAAATAGAAATCTAAATATCTTAATCAACGCTATATTCCAAACATAGCACTGAAGGCAGAGGAAAATTATTTTAGTTAGGTCATCAGTTTCTCACTTTCTGCATGTTGTGTTGCGGAATTCAACGCCACGTCTTTTGCCTTGAGCAAAGAAATG
Source organism: Heliconius erato x Heliconius himera (assembly GCA_013421005.1). Taxonomy (NCBI): domain Eukaryota; kingdom Metazoa; phylum Arthropoda; class Insecta; order Lepidoptera; family Nymphalidae; genus Heliconius; species Heliconius erato x Heliconius himera. The sequence goes on from JAATLQ010022373.1 coordinate 3,559, forward strand.
ATAATATTAATAAATACTTAATTATCCATTCCCCCAGTGGGAATCGTACCCACAACCATCGAGTTACAGTCATAGTTTTTTATACAACAATTCACATTGTTTGATTATAACATTAATATCTATTTGATAAGTCGGTTAATGCATATCATTTAATACACCACATATTTTCTATAAAGAGCCAGAAAGTCTTTGATATTAGAATTTCTCACAATTCTCCCAACTTGTGGTATTAGAGCATTTATTATTCGTGATGAACACCATTATGGACAGATAGAAATGGAGGTTCCTAGTTCATTATAAAGAAATTCTACAGAGAAGTTATAAAGGATTGCAAATGGCGAATATAAATTTTTCTGCTTTATGCGCGTAGAGAAATTTCCTAGGATCTCAATTAACACCGATCGCATTTTATTAACCTCATTATCACCATTATCCTCTCAACTAGAATTTGATGATAATAGGTATTTAAAATGTGTTTAAATTAATTTATTTTTATTTTCTTTATCAGCTCCACGCTGTATCCCGCACACAGTAGGGTAGGCAGAGGGAACCTAGTATAAGACATTCCGTTGCCCACTTTCTGCCGAATTCTGGAGGCATTGCGAGTTAAGTGCCAAATCAACGCCGCGCTTTTCCTTGACACCAGAGCGAAGAAATGGAAATATAAATTTAAGTAAATATTTAATCTCCTCGAGTGGGGATCGAACCCACAACCAGTTTGTTTTACAGTCACACTTTGTGCCGCTGCGCCACGACTGGCCTCATTTCACTTTAAAATAATTATAAGCTGAATATATAACTAACATTTTCATTATATAAATAATGAAAAACAATGTACAGTATCCTATTCCTTATATATCCTTCCAACAGATAGGGATCATATTAAAATAATGCTTTAAAACTTTCTTTTGACCCGAATCAGAAAAGCTAAAAAAGAACACCTCAGTAACACAACACAGTTAAAATTGTCGACATATCTAAAATCAAAAGTGGTGTAGTCTTTTAAAGAATTATCTCAGTGACATTTTTGCCATTAGATTTAATTGACCTTGACTGAGCCCGTCGTGGCGCAATTGCACAAACCTGTGACTGTAACGCGACGGTTGTGGGTTCGATTCCTACTCGAGGGAATGAATTATTACCTTTTAATATTCTAATTCCTTCGCTCTGGTACCAAGGCAAAAGTGCGGAATCGAGTCCAGCCACTCAACACACAATGCCTCGAAAATTTTACAGAAAGTGGCAAACGGAGTGACTTAACACTAGTTTCCCTTTACTTAATCTCCTATATACGAGATACAGCGTGAAACTAAAAGAAAAAAAAAAATATTGACTCTAATATACTGGTAAATATAGGCATTAGTGACGAGTATACAAAAGCTATATAGATAAAGATCGACGGAAGTTCCAGACGACAGAATGTCGGTCGCCGCGCGTCAAGTCAATATTTGCTATTTTCGAAGTAATAGCTTTGACACTTGTTGAATATCACATGTTTTTGACTAACTTGTTGCTCGTGTAAGGTTTAAATCCCATCAAAATCATAAACGTGAAATTAGAGCCAAGTTAAATATTAAATAATACGTCGTTCTCGACTTCACCGACAAAATAATGGGAGATCTATATGGGTGCCGAGTTCTGTGTTGACTCGGTATAAAATTCGAGCTATACATTTTTTATCTACACGCTTTATAATATTTACAAGTTAGTGTACTTCCAGCGTGTAATGGAGTATTAAGTATTAGTAATTAGATTTTTGGGTGGTAAAAATTGCCTTGTCAAATTAAGAGCTTAAGTTTTATCACAAATGAACACAGAATTCGTTTCTAAAAAGCTGGTCTGTATTAAAATAATTTGTGTTAGACAGTCTATTTGAAAGCAAGTCAATCTGTTACGTCTTAATTATTTTCCATTAACCCCACGGATTCCTATCAACGTGACATTGACGAAGTGATAAGTGCTGAACTGGCACGCTCGGAACGTCATACACAAAGAACTACAACAATATCCACATAAGTAAAGTCACAACTAAAATCTAGTATATTTAAATATTACTTCGCTATTAATTTTCTTAAAAAATATACGGAGAAAGCAAATTTATTAAAACGACATTGAGACCATTTCACACGAAGCGTGAAATTACTAGCAGGAATTTTCAGATTTTGTTTCTGATGTCATTATAACAGTCGCCATCAAGTATTATGTTCAGATATATTTTATCACTATTTTTATTATGTCGTGCTTAAGTCGTAATATTCTTTATTTAAAAATAAACAATTTTAATTTAGTCTAATTTAATTTCTGGACTTGTGGAAGCCACAATGCCAGAAAAGATATTAATTTATAAAGAGTAGGGCACTCTTTAAAAATCAATATTTTTTAACCACAGATAAGACAAATGTAAAATGCTTACTAAATTAAATAAATCAGCTTCATGCTGTATTCCGCGTATAGCAGGATAAGATGAAGGAACCTTGTGTTAAGACACCATGTACTCCAGTTTCCGCCGAATTTTTCGAAGCATTTCGTGCTGAAAGGCGGAACTTAACGCCGCGCTTTTGCTTGGTGCCAGAGCGAAGAAATCAAAATATTATTAATTAATAACCCACAACCGTAGCGTTAGTCACACCCATGCCCATGCGCCACAACGGCCTCAACTAACTAAATTACAAACCTATTTATTATAATTTGCTCTGAAACCTTTACTTAATTTATTAAAAAGGATTACTCAATGACAGTTGTCACAGATGTTTAACCTGTGAACCATTGTAGAGCCTATAGCGGATAAGTTAAAACTTTAATAATGTATTGCAAAACTTTTAGTTAAATTTCAGTATGCCAATATCTATTGGGGTTATCTAAATAAGTTTTATTCTCTAAATACAATCATGTATTATAGATATTTTATTAAATATCTATTTTCAACTCACATTTGTTTTTTGCTTAGAGCTATGAAAGGTTGTGGGTTCGATTCCCATTCGACGAAATGAAATATTTTATATTCTCATTTCTTCTCTCTCAACACGCAATGCCTCCAGAATTCTACAGACAGTGGGGAGTGTAGTGTCTTAACACTAGGTTCCTTCTGCCTAACCTGCTACAAGCGGGATTCAGCGTGAAACTGAAGAATATAAATTAATAATTTAAAAAATATTATAGTCTTCATATGAACTATGGTAGTCAAAACAAATATCTATAGAGTTTTGGTCTATCTTTTGTCCATATGTTCACAAAATATGTCCTGGTTTTTATAGTCGTATTGCTGAAAGTTAAATCAAAAATTTGGTGCACGTTTCATCTCGAATTGCCGCCAAGAATATAAAATAGTATTTTTTACACGAAAACAAATCAAATGTAGTCGTTATAAGAAGGTTCCCAAAATATAATAAATACTATAGCATTATTGAAGATACATAAGTAATTATGATATAAAAGATAAAGATGTTAGTTATTAGTTTCAGTAGTTGCTAAAATCTGTTTTAAATAATATATATTTATATATTTAAATGTTATTATTTTATTTTTATCTGAAATGTATTTGACGTCATCGATCACAAAAAGGCGTTTATATCAGCTATTTATTATAGAATGAAAGGAACCTCAAGATTGATCAGATTCTTTTATATATTCTTACAAGTGTCAAAAACAACAAAGTCCTTAACAATAGCTCTTAAGATAAATATCTCTATATTGCGTACAATATCCATCATGAATATTGCGATATACTTGTATATTTTCATATTATATTCGAGAATAATGAACACGCCTTTTAGGACAATGCGGACTATTTTTAAAAGAAATCTTTATTTGTGATAACGTTACATACAAAATTTAACCACAAATGTGAACCAAATGGAGAAAAATCAATTTATCCTAGATTTTAGTTATGATTTCATTATTTTTGTCTTGTAAATACGGTCAAATAATAAAGAAACAAAAATATACTCTCAATTCTTGTATGACCAGTCATATTATATTATGAGGCCAGTTGTGGCGCAGTGGCACAAAGTGTGACTGCAAAACAGACTGGTTGTGGGTTCGATCCCCACTCGAGGAGATGAAATATTTACTTAAATTTATATTTCCATTTCTTCGCTCTGGTATCTAGGCAAAGCGCGGCGTTGAGTTCTGCCACTCAACACGCAATGCCTCCAGAATACGGCAGAAAGTGGGTAACGGAGTGTCTTAACACTAGGTTCCCTCTGCTTATCTTACTGTGTGCGGGATACAGGATGAAGCTGATTTATATATTTATATTATTCAGTTATATTATTATCATGGGTATTCTAATCTACTATATAGTTTAACAAACTAGTAGATAGGTCTTCTCGATCCTAATCATTCAGATATATATAATTATTAAGCACTATTGAACTTGTGATTTAAGGCAGAAAATTGTGGATGACATTTCAAAAGAGCCCAGAACACAGCATCTGTAAGAGCCTTACATCATTTCACTCGATCGAGCACATACCTCTCGTATATTCGTATCTACACTGAAATAAAACAAGAATGACAAATCGACGGATGCACGAACCCCGCCATATAGAGATTACACAACAGAGTGGGCTTCGCAAAACGCTTTTTCATTTTTCACGCAAATTATAGCGCGGTTTCGCCTGACGCTATTACAGCCTCTAACAATCTCATTTGAATGTAACGACGTTACTTTTGTTCAGGTATTTGGTGTTGTGATCTTATATTGTATTTTCGTATGGATAAAATCTTAGTTGCTTCCATTTCCTTCTGTAAATTAAGCGTTTCATTCACTTAATGGCTGCTAAGTGCATCTTTTTACTTTTCTATAATAGCGTTCTTGTAATGTTTGTATCAGTATGTTTATCTATATATATAAAAGGACATGTACCTGACTGACTGAGGAAATACGCACGTACAGCCGTAACTGCTGATGGTAGAAACGTGAAATTTGGACAGATATTTATTTTCATAATCTGGACGTCCACTAAGAAGGGATTTTGAAAAATTTTAACCCTAAAGGGATGAAATAGGGGTTGAAAGTTTGTATGGAAAAAAAATTAAATCGGCACCGATTTTTATAAAATTTGAAACTCAGACTCTTAAAAATATTTCATTGAACACTTGTTTCTTGGTTTTTTTAGAATTCACCCCCTAAGGGTTCAAATAAGGGGTTGAAAGTTTAAATGGAAAAATCGCCACCGGTTTTCATAAAAATTTAAATTCAAACTGTTAAAAATATTTTATTGAACACGTGTTTCGTGGTTTTTTAGAATTCACCCCCTAAGGATGCAAATAAGCGAAGCGAGCGAGAAGAAGGCGAAGCCGCGCGCGTCCACTAGTATTAATATAATTATTTGTCACTCCGAGAATAAGGATTGGTCTAACTTCTTTTCGATCTAAGTTAAGGAATTAATTACATTTCTACGGATCCTTATATATCAACATACTATAATATAATATATATAATAATAAAAAATTGAAAATAATATATTTTGTTATCGATAAGTTGAGAAAAGTTAGTAAAGATTAACTATTACTAAATTTTATTTATTTTTTGTCTCTAAATTTACAAGTACCAACGAATTATTTACTTTTCAATTCTAAAAAATCAAAGTGAATAATAAATGACAATAACAAAAGAGGTCCTAGTTTGTTTAAATACATAATGCTTTTTGTGGTTTCTTGAGCACAAAGCATGAGACGCTTTGTTCTAAACAGGGTGTTGAGTCCTGTGCAAATATAGCCTCAGGGACATCCTCCAAATGAAGTGAGACCGCACTTACTCTCGTCGTTAATGGCGCATGAGAAAACGACACATGGGAAACATAGTTTGTTCTTTTTGTTGTACTAATAGTTTTCCATTTTTTTTAATTACTCTATAAATCAATTTCACGCTGAATCCCGCACCTAGTAGAGGGAACAGGCTGTTAAGATACTCCGTTACTTACTTTCCGCCGAGCTCTGGATTCGCTCTTTGCCTCAATACCAGAGCGAAGAAACAGAAATATAAATTTAAATAAATATTTAATTGCTTCGAGTGGGGATCGAACCCACAACCAGTAGCGTTTAAAGTCACACTTTGTGCCTCTTCGTTACTGACTGGCCTCTTCGTTAATTACAATATGTTACTTAAAATCCGATTTAACTATTTATTGAGCTTAAATCGGTTTTTAAATAACATACAGTGTATTGTGATAGGTAATTGTACATATACAAATGAACTGATCTTCTCTATTTTACATGCCATACATAATATATAGAAATGCATTAAATATATGTATATTTAAAAATATTTATTATAAAGACAAATATACTCTGTCTTAAAATTCTTAAATGTAATTGTGATAATAAAATCTCTGTGTAATAATCTTTTCAACAAAAAAACATGTTATTCAACGGAAATGCCTCCAATTAAACAGGATTTGCGATAAATTTTAATAAACGTCGTCGTCATATAGTTTAAAACTTGTCTTTTGTGGTGTTATATATATATATATATATGTGTGTTGTATATATATATATATGAAACGAATATTTAATTATCGGTTTTAATTATCAGTTTTCACATTTGAAATCTGTCAGTTTTAACATTGTAATTTTATATTTCATATCCTTTTTAGAGTTCCATATCTTTTAAGGAAAAAAGAAACTCTTATAACATCACTTTGTTGTTCCGTTCCAATCCTTCTATTTCGACACTAAAGAAAATCAAAATTAATAAAGTACCTCCCGTTGACCTAGAATTATGAAATTTGGCAATTTGTATCTACAGGTAGTATTACAGCTAGTTCTGGAAAAAAATCTACATTCGAAAACTATATATTTGTATACATTTGTTATATCGTAAAAAATAATAGCCTTAAAAGGGGGGTAAAACTTGGTATTAAAGCTGCTAGTTCAAATCAGGTATCAGATGAAAGGGTTCTGGCTAAGCTTGATTTTCAGTAAAAGTTCGAGACCTCCAATTTTTGTACGGAACCTATGGTTGGCGAGCCCGACTCGCGCATGTTTTCATCTTCACACTGTATCCCTTTAGCAGGGTAGACAGAGAGAACTTAGTGTTAAGACAATCTGCTTCCCAATTTCCACCGAATTCTGGAAGCATTGCATGTTGAGTGGCAGAAAACAACGTCGCGCTTAGCCTCGACACCAGAGCGAATAAATTAAAATAATAAATAATTCAATATCTCGAGTGAGAATCGAACCCACAACCTGTCGCGCTTACAGTCAACCGCTTTTGCTTCTCGCCCCTGTGCCCCGATTAACCTCTATGTCTCTTTTTTGCTATATTTAATTAACAACAGTGTTGTTTGTGTTAGATGTGGTGGGCTATCTGGTGCGCGGTGGTAGTGGCTGGCAGCGCGGGCACGGACGCTGCACCATCATCGAATATGATCCCGTCCGCCATCGACTGGACGCAACTTGAGGCTCTCGCACCTGAGGATGTAAGTCTATATTCATTTTTCATTTTAATATATTATATTATATTCAAAGTAACAAAATTGGTATTGGTAACAGTCGAGATTTCCAATACACGTTATTAGACTGTTTGTGCTTAAAATATTTTTATTTCCCCGGAGTGGCTATAAAACACGCGGCGTGGTGGGTGTAATGGATGCGTAAAGATAAAAAGATAGAAATCAAACTCGCGTAATAAGTTGTGGTATAATATGTTTATAAATATTCATTATTAATTTGCAAACAATATTATTAATAAGATCTAAATATTGATTGCTATTAACAAGAATGTTTACCTTCAATCTATGTTCATTAAATCTCACTGGGGAACAGAGTGTCTTAACACAATGTTCCCTCTGCCTACCCTGCTTTGTGCGGGCTACAGCGTGAAGCTGGTTTACAATACATTTAGTTACTCTTAGCGGCCTGTGGTGTAAAAATGAGTAAATAAATAAATATAAATGCTGTCGCCATTATTTTATTATCCCTTTACCGATGTTATAAGTTTTAGTTTGTTTAATCACTTATTTCTTGCTAGATATTTATGTTGAAATGAAAATTCAGCTTGGACTGAGCAATATCTGAGCTTCGTTTCACGCTGTATCTCGCATACAGCAAGATAGGCAGAGGGAACCTAGTGTAAAGACAGCAACTTCCGCCGAATTCTAAAGACATTGCGTCTTGAATGGCGGAACTCAACGCCGCGCTTTGCCTCAACACCAGAGCGAAGAAGTGAAAATATAAATATAATAAAATATTCAATTTCTTCGAGTGAGGAACGAACCCACAACCAGTTGCGTTTACAGGCACACTTTGTGCACCTGCGCCACTGGCCTCACTCTGGACTGGTTCTCAACTGGGACAATATTTGAGAATCTCATAAAATTAATATAACAGCGTAATCTTTGAGCTTGATGGTCCATTACGCTATCAGATATCATTTAAGGAGCTCAATTTATAAAGTCACGTGCAACTTTCATGAATGTCATTTAACTCGAATTTGCATAACAATTTCTATTCTTTATGCCATTTTTACAAATAGATAAATAATATGGTATTGTTTACTTTTTCTTAATGGTATTAATATGAGTACCAGTTGTGGCGTAGGAAACAAGCGTGTGACTGTAAACACGACGTGTTGTGGGTGTGGGTTCGATTCCCATTTCGCGAAATTAAATATTTAATATTTTCATTTCTTCGCTCTGGTAAAGCGCGTTGAATTTGAACTTCTAGAATTTGCGGAATGTAGGGAGCGGAGTGTCTCACTCTACCTGCCTTGCCTCATACGGGATAAAAAGATAAAAAAAATCACAGTACATAAGTACCTATATCAAAATTGACTTTTATAACATCGACTAAAACTCTACTATTGTTATTAATATTACAAGTCAAGGCAGTGTACCTCAATCATACGTCAAAGTGTTAACAGTTTGGATAGTTAGAACGCTAACAAGGGATATCGTTTAATGTCAGTTTTGGTGCTACTGACAGAATAATTGTGTTTTGTTTAATATCTGCTTCCGCTGATGGAGTTTTTTTAGTATAGAAAATATCTTTACGTGCAAGAGACAAAAACATTTATATATATTGGAAATCAAATCTTCTACTACATTAGATTTTATAGATTCCTATCGAGATTCATCAATACTGAGCCACCACGGCGTTTGCATTTGTGAAAAAATAAATGCTATAAACAACAGACAGAGCGAAGAAATCAAACTATGAAATATTCCACTTCCTCGATGGGAAACCGAATCTACAACCTATCGCGGTTACAGTTACACGCTTGTGCCTCTTCACCATGACTAGCGTCCATTTGTATATTTCTCTGTATATTTAGAACTGATTAAACATTTTTTTAAATAAAAATGAACGAATAATATCAATAATAGTGTGTTGGTTTATGTTTTGTACACAGGATTCTCTTGGCTACGCTGTTTCTTCTATGAGTCGTCGCTCTCCTGCTGGCTCTCCTCGACTCTATCTTCTGGCTGAAGTTCCTCGTGATTCCCAGGTAATATACTTAATACTTGGTTATGTATAATGAACAAAGTTGTTATTTACGGATACCGTGAACGAATGGAATAAAATTTACTAAGATATTTAATCGATTACTATAAAAATATTTAAAACATTAATAACAGTTTATAAAATAATTTAAAATACCGAGTGTATTATTTAAATAGATTTTAATATGTCAAAAAAAAATGAGTTCCGCCACTCAACACGCTATGCTTAAAAATTCGGTGGAAAATAGAGAACAGAGTGTCTTAACACTAGGTTCCCTTTGCCTACCCTGCTGTGTGCGGGATACAGCGTGAAACTGATTTAAAAAAATCTATTACGATACTTTTCTTTAAACAGTAGTTACAGTTATTAAACAAATATCATAGGTAATGATATCTGAGTTTTAGAACATATCTTGTTTTAATGCAATTAATCAGCTTCACACTGTATCCCGCATACAGCAGGATAGGCAAAGGGAACCTAGTGTTAAGACACTTCGTTCCCCACTTTCTGCCGAATTCTGAAGGCACTGCGTGTTGAGTGGCAGAACTCAACGCCGCGCTTTGCCTCGACACCAGAGCGAAGAAATGGAAATATAAATTTAAGTAAATATTTCATCTCCTCGAGTGGGGATCGAATCCACAACCATTTGGTTTTACAGTTACATTTCGTACCGCTGCGCCTTGACTGGCCTCAATTAATTGACTGCAATTAATCAAAATAAAAAAAAAAATAACTAAATATCGAAATAGTAACACTAGTTTTTAAGATAAATATTTCCTTATCAGGATACGCTAGTACTTATTTTTAATACAAAGTGATTTCAATATTACTTTAAGTTTAATTTTCAATTATCTTACATCAAAGGAAAAGGGACTCTCCTAATTATTAGTCAAGCAAATTTGCAAAGTAAACTCGATACTTCGCGTCCCTGTCAATTATATTGTTCAAAAAGTACTGACATATCTTATAATAGCTTTATTTTGCGTTTATAAAAAAAAAATAACATATAACATTATAATAAAAATCCTATCAGCAGTTTTTAAATCAAATCTTTGAATATATATTTTTTAAGTCATTTCTAATAGAAGTAGATATTTATTTACTTACTTAATTATTTTAAAAAGATTATTTTAGGTCAGTCATGGCACAGGGGCACAAACTGTAAGTGCGACAGGTTGTGGATTCGATTCCTACTCGAAGAAATTAAATATTTAATATTTCCATTTTCTTCGCTCCGGTGTCGAGGCAAAGTGTGGCGTTGAGTTCCGCCACTCAACAAGGAATGCCTTCAGAATTCAGCAGGAAATGGGAAACTGTGTCTTAACACTAGATTCCTTCTGTCTACTCTGCTGTGTTGGGTATAAGCCATGAGTCTTAAAAAAAATAACAATTAGATCGTATTCAAATGTAAAAAAAAATATTCTAGATTTTTAACAACAAACTAAAGCATAATTTTTGTGCGATGTGTTTTTGACAAGTGAGGTGCAAATTATAAAGGTTTCGAGTGACGACGACATGATGGCTCGCCCACGACGTGACTTTCATGTATCCCTATTTCCCACGATCGACCTTCTAGAGAAAACGGCGTTCGAAATTTTACAGAAAGAACAAGCAAAAGTCAACCGCGGATACCTCAACTGTATTGGAAAACGAGGTTAGAAACAAAACATTTAATTGTTAACAATCCTAATATGTTTATTGTATAAAGTTTCTAATAAATTTAATTACTTTTCGTACATTTCTATTTTAGACATTTTCCTATAGACGAAAGTTGTAGTAAAACTGCTATATAGCCACAACTAGCGTATATATGAAATAAAATATCTATTACTTTAGTAGTAAAACTGTAGATTTGTGAATTTTAGTGCAAGCTGTGGCTTTTTTGGCTCTTAAATGTGTAATCATAAATAATTATATACTTAATTATACATAATTATTTTCACTTTACCTTAAATAAATCAAAAAGTGTATCTGTTTTATTGCTTTTAGAATATTTATTGAGCTTAAATTGTTTGTTATATAATCAGTATATTAAATGTTTTTTATTATTAAAATATAGAAATTTAGTTATAAAAATATTATTTTTTTTTTCAGATTCAGAAAGCAACCAGAACCCGAATTGCAGTCGTTAATCAACCAACATACATATAAAAAACGTGAACTAGCTAAATGCCGTCCTACACTTGTTAATCATGAACTACTTGTTATTTATGAATATTCTAAATAGTTTTTCGCAATGTTGTTTTATATTATCTGTATAATTAATAAATAATAATTTGAAATATTTGTGTTTTGAAACCAATACCTTATAATTAAATATATTTTCAAATTATATTTTCCGGCACATTTGATAATTGCTTACTATAAACATCTAATGAAATAAAAGCGTTACAAAAAATATAAAATTCATCTAAGAGATAGTGTGAGCTTGTGGTTTTTGCCCGGGTTACAATAATTTTTTTGTCAATGTCACGTCACCAAACTTGCGGTGAAAGTGACAAAATTGTCTTGCATTCGATAACATGGATCTCTAGGAGTCGGTTCTCAGTCGAATCGTTTTTAAATATAAAAAAAAACACAAGGGTAAAAGTTACTAAGTTCACACGCTTTAGAACGATACAAAATAGTTTTCACTTTTCAGTATTTAATTGTTGAAAAACTGTATATGTCTACTTTTGATTCTGATTGTACCTAATATAAATTCGGGAAGATTATGCACATTCCACTCATTTTCCTCGATATTCAAATTAGTTTTGACGTAGTTGAAGTGATATTTAGTTGCTACTGCGCACGTGATATTATAAATTTGAGGATGTTGTGACACTTGCGTCACAGGCATGTCGCCATCCTCAAAGACAAAGTCACCCAATTATCCAAACACGTGTAACGTTTACGCTATCTCTTAGACGTTAGCAAAATAATATACAGGGTGGAAGTGTCAGCGCTCCTTTTACGGGAACAGCATATATGGTAAAATATTTTAAGCCCATACCTAAAGAAATGAATCAAATTACTTCAACAGTTTGGACGTAGGTTTTTTTTCGTTTTACGATGTTTATCCATACACACATACTACTACTACAAAAATACTACTAAAGGTAACTTTGAATTTTGCAGCCAATACCTACATTTCTCATTCATTCATTTAAAGTGGTGCTGACACTTCCACCCTGTATAAGCCATATCATTAAATTTGTATATACTAAATTTCATTACATTAACATTATTAATAACTGTGGGAAAAGGATGAAAGTGAGCGGATGAAGCGGCGCATGCCCATGCTGTCCATCGACATGCCCATGTCCGTGCTACGTCACAAGCTGAGCCTTGAGAAAGAACGCAAGATGACGGCACAACGAGCTCTGGCCAATCGGAATTTCCTTAACGACATTGGAAAACGAGGTACTGGTAGACTAATAGTAGTCTGTTATTCTCTTCTTCTTCTTCTTCTTCTTCTTCTTCTTCTTCTTCTTCTTCTTCCTTAATAATCTTCATTCATTAATTTACTCTTATCAGCTATTTTATCGTCACGTTTGTAAAATGTTTACCCAAAGTGATATTTCTAATTTTTTTTTTTTCATTTTCCAGGATTTAACCTGAACCCATCGTTGGAAATGGAAAAATATTAAAAGTACTAATATTTACTAACTGTCTTCGGTGATGAGAATAATTCAAAGTGTAACTGGTACCTGACTGACGTAGATTTAATTTCTTTAGAGTAGTCTTATGTAAGCTGTGAATTGTATAATTAATTATATCCTATTAGCTACATTTGTATTATATTATTATTATTAATATATTATGTTGTTATTTAAAATATATTCTTCCTTCAATGATATAACAGAATTGAACAAAAACTTCTACTATTTTTATTGTACTTCTTAACGTCATAAGCGTAGTCATTGTATGTATTTATTAACATTTATTTACTTTTAATTGATATAGAAAATCTTTGTTTATATAAAATACAATAAATAAAAGTTATAAAAAATATATATTTTGGTTTTATTTCAAAATCTAAAAACATCCAAATCTGACGTTATTTTTAAATAGTTGTAACACATTTTACTTTTTGGAAAAAAACTAAAGTGTTCATTTGTTTTGAGATATACAATTAAGATAGTAACAAATAACACGAGCATGACTTGCTATATATCAAGTAGCTTTATCGTTTTCGTTTAATTAAATTATGAATCCTTATAAAGAGAAATATTATTTATAAAACATAAACAGCTCTCCGAACTAAACGTCATTACCGATAGTTACTAAGAATAAATAATTTATTTTATATTCAAAAATATAATAGATATTCAAAATGGGTCATTTAACCGCAACAGTTTATATATGGTGTAGTAACATAGTAGATAACATAAAAAGATATATTCCTGAGCAAATAAAACAAACCCATCACTCAAAATTAAATTAAATTAAATTAGCTTCACGCTGTATCCCGCACATAGCAGGGTAGGCAGAGGGAACCTAGTGTTAAGACACCTCGTTCCCCACTTTCTGCCGAATTCTGGAGGCATTTCGTCTCCTCGAGTGGGGATCGAACCCACAACCAGTCGGTCTTGCAGTCACACCTCGTGCCGCTGCGCCACGACCGGCCTCAATTTCTAGTTAATTAGCTATATTGGTTTCCAAAGTCAATTACTCGTTTTGATCGTTGTCTTTGACATCCAATCAGTGTAAATTTACATAAAAATATCTTTTTTTGTTTTTTATCAAATTTTATATGAATTTTATATACAAAGTAAACGAATCGATATATTTAATAGGATGGAAGAAGGTACTTGTTCCTCCAAAAAGTTTAAAAAGTCACGTAAATAATAAAAAATCAGCGTTTATTAGTGTTTATTATTTTTTTAAATAGATTGATCTTTTGCTTCACGCTGTATCCCGCACACAGCAGGGTAGGAAAACAGGACCTAGTGTTAAGACACTCCGTTACCCACTTTGATCTTTAGCGGTGATACAACATGTAGCAGAGCCAATTAAGTTAGTAGATAATAAAACTTTAAATTTTGTTTTAGAATTTGGCTGAACTGCGTGAGGGTCGCCCAAGGCCAAAACGCAAGATGCCGTCGCTATCCATCAACAACCCCATGGAAGTTCTTCGCCAACGACTCCTACTCGAAGTTGCCCGTAAGCAAATGCGTGAAGCGAACCAACGGCAGGCAGTTGCTAATAGAGTTTTCCTGCAAAATGTCGGCAAACGAGGTATTGATATCAATAAATTTTCTTTAAATCTTTATATATACAGCTTCACCCTGTATCCCAGAGCAGGGTAGGCAGAAGGAACCTAGTGTTAAGACACTCCGTTCTACACTTTCCGCCGAATTAAGTAGCGGATCTCAATGCCGTGCTTTGCCTCGACATCAGAGCGAAGAAAAGGAAATATAAATAAAAATAAATATTACATTTCCAAGAATGGGACACGAACCCACAACCATTTATATTCGTGCGCTTATGTTCCTTTACTACGACTGGCCTATATTAAGTAAATTGATATTTGCATTTATAAAGTGTTATTCCACACTTAGAAAAGAAAAATACTTCGATGTTGGGTTCGAATCTCGCTACGTTTAAAATTTGATCCGTTTTTTTATTTATTTTTATCAGCTTTACGTTGTTTCCTGCACACAGCATGGTAGGCAGAGGGAACCTAGTGTTAAGACAGTCCGTTCTCCACTTTCCGCCAAGTTCTGGAGGCATTGCGTGTTGAGTAGCGGAACTTAACGCCGCGTTTTGCCTCGACACCAGAGCAAAGAAATAAAAATATAAATGTAAATAAATTTCTTTTCTTCGAGTGGGGATCGAACTCACAACCAGTCGATTGTACAGTCACACTCTATGCCACTGCCCCACGACTGGCCTCACCTTATACATTTTCTAAATAAGTATTGATATTTGCATTTCAAAAATGATTTATTCACTAACAGGTTTTTGGGCTGACTCGGCTCCTCGCTACGACAACTAAAAGATCTTGAATGTCTTTTTATTTACGCGAGTTTCCCCCGACTGGCAACGAGACGTCTCGACTACCACTCCCACTTCTTTCAAATAAACTGGCTATCTACATAATTACAGTATTGTTTAAAATCATGAGTAGTATTTTAATTATTAGCTGAGGTTAATTTAAACAAGATCTTTTTTAGTTATTTGTATAAAAAAATATTCGTCAATTTTGTCCGTTCTTTTTAATAATTTTACAAAATATTTCATCTCAAAACTGTGACAGGAATATTAAAAATAACAGAACTCACCGTCCTTGCTTCGGTTTTTGATGATGAAGATAATTATAATTTTAGTTCTTTTTATGCGTAGTTTTGTGGGGTGTGAATGTTACCAGCTCACCATTCACCCTGACGACTTCCTAGATGAATAGTTTAATTGTAGTAAAAAATGTATTATTTTTTTTTTAAATGCTGTAGTCGATGTTACTGTAGTGTAAATTTATTGTGCCAAAATATATCTTGTTTCAAACATTTTATAGTATCTGCTGTTGCATGTATTCATATATTTATATGTATATTTATATTACTTAATAATAATATATATTATAGAAAATATGTTACTATATAAGAAAACGGACTATCCAAATTTAGCTTAATTTTAATTATATAGATATGTACAGTATAGCTGATACATGTGAATTTTGATTTATTAAATGGATCTCTTACATATTATTAGCTGTGTAGGGAAATATGACATTAAAATATGAATTACGTTCAATAAAAACGTTAAATTATTATTTTTAGTTTTATTTTGTGTCATTTCTAATTGTTTAAAAAAATATTATTTACCTGAAATTAAAAGATAAAAAAAAAACAGCTTCACGCTGTATCCCGCACACAGCAGGGTTAGCAGAGGGAACCTAGTGTTAAGACACTCCGTTCCCCACTTTTTGCCAAATTCTGGAGGCATTGCGTGTTGAGTGGCAGAACGCAACTCAACACCGCGCTTAAACTCGACACCAGAGCCAAGAAATGGAAATATAAATTTAAGAAAATATAAATATGAAAATATTCATAAATAATACTTCACGTTCATTCCTAAAATATCGCGAATTTTTGACAAGATAATAATATAGTAATAAGTAAGTTATAGCAATATTATTTCGAGAATTCTATGTTTCTGTCAACATAAACGAAAGCCCGATGGAGCATGCGAGATATGTGCCTTTGATACTTTGAAGATAGGAGTAACTTACTTAAACGCCCTCTCAAAGTTCCCTCTATTAAGTTTTGAGATCAAGGATACGAATACACTTAAATAAATTGTCTATTTCAATAAATACCTATACGTTTTCACAGCCTGGTTAAGTAGAAAGAGGATTCACATAAAAGCCTTTAGTGTATCAGCTGCACGCTGTATCCCGCACACAGCATGGTAGTATCCTAGTACACCTAGTGTTAAGACACTCCGTTCCCCACTTTCTGCCGGATTCTGAAGGCATTGCGTATTGCGTGGCAGAACTCAACGCCGCGCTTTGCCTCAACACCAGAGCGAAGAAATGGAAATATAAATTTATTTGGAAATAAAATTCAGTCGGTTTTACAGTCACACTTTGTGCCGCTGCGTCACGACTGGCCTCAAGGTTTTAGTGCATAACTAAAAAAATATAATTAATAATCCAGAAGCCAGTCGTGGCGCAGGGGCACAAGTGTGTGACTGTAAACGCAACTAGTTGTGGGTTCGATTCCCTCTCGAGGAAATGAAATATTTGTTTAAATTTATATTACCATTTCCTCGCTCTGGTGTCCAGGCAAAGCGCTATGTAGAGTTATGCCACTCAACACACAGTGCCGCCAGAATTCAACGGAAAATGGGGAGTCTTAACACTAGGTTCCCTTTGCCTACTCTGCCGTTTACGGGATACAGGCGAAACTGGTTTTAATTTAATAAATAATTATTTCTTACCTATACACTGTAAATTTCTTAAATACTTTACAAAGATCGATGGTCATTAATTTACTATCAATCAAAAAACACCCGCCTTACAATACATCGATTAATACTGCGGTTCCAGTTTTTCGTCATCATCAAATTGGAATGCTGCAATAAAGAGCTCAATCAACTTTCGACTAAGGGTTCTCTTTGACGATGTTAATTAGGTTTTTTAGATGCCACGCACACTACCCATTCGGTATATTTTTTAAATTTAAGTTAGTGTATGAATTGGTGACTTAAATGTATGAAAAAAATGACTGTTCTTTTTTTCTTTTTTGTCATATTCACAGTTTTTCGCGTAAGACGTTTTAGTAATTGTCTCGTTATCTTCGGAGACAAGGTCAGATGGAACGCTTTAACGTTTAATCTTCTCCTTTTTAGTTATTATAGCACCGATTTATAATACTTACTACGACTCAGACCTTTACATACATACAGTATATATACACATTTATATATATATATATATGTATATATATATATATATATATATATATATATATATATATATATATATATATATATATATATATATATATATATATATATATATATTTTATAGAAGGGTAGGTAGAGGCACTTAGTGGGTCACTTCCGTGCCCCGTTTCCGCCGAATTCTGGAGACATTGCGAGTTGCGTGGTGGAACTCAACGCCGCGCTTCGCCTTGTTACGAGGAGCGAGGAAATAAAATATAGTAAATATTTCATTACATAGAGTGGGAATCGAGCCCACACGTTTACACGTCGCCCGCCACGACTAGACTCAATGTATATATATTATACAAAACAGACATATCTAATATAAAAAAATATAAATCAATATCTAACTCTCTTTATAATTTTAAATAAGTGTGCGTTTCTATTGTTCAATCAATATTATACTTTATAAAGTTCATGGATACTCAAAGTAGGAAATGGGTGTCACACAAGCCGCTTAAAGTCAAATAGTAGACATCCTTATTAAAATTTGCTAGGATCAGTATTTTCTAGCAAAAAATATATATGCCAGTAAATATATCGAGGCCAGTCGTGGCGCAGCGGCACGAAGTGTGACTGTAAAACCGACTGGTTGTGGGTTCGATCCTACTCGAGGAAATGAAATATTTATTTAAATTTATATTTCCATTTCTTCGCTCTGGTGTCGAGGTTAAGCGCGGCGTTGAGTTCTGCCATTTAACACGCAATGCCTCCAGAATTCGGTAGAAAGTGGGGAACGGGGAGTGTCTTAACACTAGGTTCCCTCTGCCTATACTGCTGTGTGCGGAATACAGCGTGAGGCAGATTTTTTTTTTTTTTAAATAAATATGTTGAAACTACTTTTTTCATGTAGCATTGCCCGAGTGTTCAAATGGAAGTTACTAAAACTAATAACTATAAATTAATAAATATAACTATAAAAAACATCTTTTTGAAAAAGATTTCACGCATAGCATAGCAGGCAGTGAAAACCAATAAGACATTGCGTTTTAAGTACCGGAACTCAACGCCGCGGCTTGCTTACCACAGAGCGGAGATCAAGCGCACAACAGACAGTATTCATTTAAAAAAAATAATCAAAACGTTCAACTGCAATTATAAATTTCAATATAATTTACATTACCACTACCAAGCTAAATGCTATAGGTACTCCGGCCGTCTCAGGAGTCAGGACAGCGCTCGCAAGTCTGGGGTGGCGATAATTAGAGGTGATTTAATTTGAAGCGGCATCAGCACGCCGAGAGCCACATGATTCCATTAGTCACTCCTCGACACGTTTTCGGCACTTAAGACACTTCGACATTAGAATTAATAAATTAATTGTAAATTTATTTCTTATTATTATGGTTATAATGTGTTGAGGCTAGTCGTGGCAGAGTGTGAGTGTAAACGCTATAGGTTGTGGGTTCGACTCCCAGTCGAGAAAATAAAATATATAATATTTTCTTTTGTATACTCTGGTGTGGGTAAAAAAAGGTAAAAACGGCGCGGCGTTGAGCGTTGAGTGACCTTTGCCTACCCTGATGCGTGAGATACAGCGAGAAGCTAAAAAAACATTATTACGGTTGGAACATATAAATGAATTTTGTAAATGTGTTGCATATTATTTAAAAAGAAAAGTTCTAACAGGCCAAAGCATTTCTTAAGCAAAGTTTCATAAGTCAAGTCAAAATAAAGAATACAAGTTAGCAGCTTTAAATTTAAATGTAATAATAGTTAAAAAATATAATTTAAAAATATACTTTGTTATGATTTTCATGATTTTTTTTATTTCGAAAAATATAAAAGTAAAATTTAGCTTCCTCTTTATCCCGTACACAGCAGGATAGGCAGAGGGAACCTAGTGCTAAGACACTCCGTTCGACACTTTCCGTCGAATTCTGTAGGTAACGCGTGTAGTGTGGTGGAACTCAACGCCGCGCTTTGCCTCTACACCAGAACGAATAAATAGAAATATAAATTTAAAAAAAAACTTCCTCAAGTAGGGATCGAACTCACAACACCACAGTCGCGTTTATAGTCACATTTTGTGTCTACACCACGACTAGCTTTTTAAATTTGTCTATATTTTATCTTTTTAAAAGAATAACGTTATATAAGTAAATTTGTATTTTGATAAAATTTGCGACTGTACATACACATACTGCTTCTGTAATTTTCTGCTGTAATTTTGTAGCTGTTTAACATAATTTGTTCTTTCAAAATCATGAAACATTATATTTTATACGATAAAGTAATAGGTACTTTTTTAGACAAAGAACTTTCAAATGAAACATATAAGTCTAATATTAAAATACATATACTTAATCAATTAAAAAATCAGCTTCACGCTGTATCCCGCACACAGCAGGGTAGGCAGAGGGAACCTAGTGTTAAGACACTCCCGTTCTCCACTTTCTGCAGAATTCTGGAGGCATTGCGTGTTGAGTGGCAGAACTCAACGCCGCGCTTAACCTCGACACCAGAGCGAAGAAATGGAAATATAAATTTAAGTAAATATTTCATCTCCTCGAGTGGTGATCGAACCCACAGCCAGTCGGTTTCACAGTCACACCTCGTGCCGCTGCGCCACGACCAGCCTCACATATACTTAATGTGCTTAAAATTTATTCATACTGTCACAGCAAATTCGTGTTGACAAATAGTTGTTGTTCTTGTAAGCTTTGGCCATCATCATTTTTATGAAAATGTTTCGTGCAGACAATTATATTTTTTAAGCAAATATTTATTTTTATTTAATCTTCTATAACAAAACAGTCATTGGTCATTTTATAAATCTATGATTTTTTAACCTTTTTAGACAAATGTATTAGAAACTATTTGCCTGTTTGTCTGTTTGTACAAGTTCATCTTTTGAAGTAATAGACCGATTTGAATTTAAAAAAAAGTTATATAGTTATTAGGTCTGGGCTGGATCTAGGCTGTAAAAAGCATGAATATCTGATGAGCGGCCACAACAACCGAGCTTAACTAATAATATTAGAGCCATATCTATATTATAAACTAGCGGCTCGCCCACGGCTTCGCCCGCTTAAAATACATGATTATTGATTTAATAAACAGAATTGACTGACAACCATAATGACTTATAATATGATTTTTTTAAGACATTATCGTCAAAGAATTTTTGATTG
>JAATLQ010022376.1:1839-25257 GCA_013421005.1 Heliconius erato x Heliconius himera
TATATATATAGACTAGAGGGCGCGCACGGCTTCGCCCGCTTATTAGGAGGGTATCCTAAAAAAACCACGAAACACGTGTTCAATAAAATATTTTTAACAGTCTGAATTTAAATTTTTATAAAAATCGGTGGCAATTTAAAGATTTTTCCATATAAACTTTCAACCCCTTATTTGAACCCGTAGGGGGTGAATTCTTAAAAACCATGAAACACGTGTTCAATGAAATATTTTTAAGAGTCTGGATTTAAAATTTTATAAGAATCGGTGCCAATTTAAAAAAAAATCCATACAAACTTTCAACCCCTATTTCATCCCTTTAGGGTTAAAATTTTTCAAAGTCCCTTCTTATTGGATGTCCAGAATATGAAAATAAACATCTGCCCAAATTTCACGTTTCTACCATCAGCGGTTACGGCTCTGCGTGCGTCTTACCTCAGTCAGTCAGCACAAGTCCTTTTATATATATAGATTATTATCAGTTTACTGTATTGTTTGTTCAGTTTTTGTTGATATAACTAATGATATTACGTTTTCTTCATGGGTTTCTCTAATATAAGAATTATTTAACTGCGCTAAAGATTTACAGTTATATGCTATGTATATCAAAACTGCTTAACACAGCAGTAGTAAAAGCAATCTTATGATACTTTCTACCATGTTCGACTCTTTTTTCTAATAGGTAGGTTTTTTTTTAAATATTTATTACTATATTTTTAAGATATCTCTTCAAAATATAATAAGAAATGATATATGTAACTAATTATTATTACAATTTTAACCTACATAAGTAATAGTCATGCCCGATAGTGGTGCAGGGGCGCAAGCATGCAACTGTAAGCGTGATTAGTTATATATTCGATTCCCACTCAGTGAATTAAATATTAAAATTAAATATTTTCATTTTCTAGCTCTGCTAACGAGGGACAGCAGTGCGTTAAGTTTCACTCTCAACACGCAATGCCTTCACCATTCGGCCGAGAATCGGCAACGGAAGTGTATTAATGGAAACGCAGTGCCTTAACACTAGGTACCCAGGTTCTCTCTGCCTTCCCTGCTATGTGGGAAATACAGCATGACTCTAAGCAAATCGTAATAGTAAGAACAAAGCGCAACATCAGGTTTGATCACTAAACTAACAGCATCTCAAATCCGGCGAAAAGGAAAGCCAATCGACACTTCTTATTGTTAAAATTTTAAGATATCTGAAGTAACACATAATTAATATATTATAGGTGTTACAAGAATTTATGAAATTGATACTCCTTTAAATAAGTTTTCAGTCTAACATGAGTAAGATGAGCCCTCTAGATATAGATTTATTGATGTCTCGGCGAGCTTTACCGTACAAGTGATTCATGGCAGCTACGCGAAGCTCAAGCCTTTAGTACATTAATTTCCTTTGAAGTTAGTAAAAAAATAGAAATAAATATTAAAAACTTAAATAACTTAACAATTGTAAAATTTTATGGCTCTCTCTATTTTACAGGATAACAGAAAAAGATTTTTTTTTACTTATTTTTACTAATCTAAAGACTGGCCAGTCGTGGCGCAGCGGCACAGGTACAGGTGTGACTGTAAAACAGACTGGTTGTGGGTCTGATCCCCACTCGAGGAGATGAAATATTTACTTAAATTTCTTCGCTTTGGTGTCGAGGTTAAGCGCGGCGTTGAGCTCTGCCACTCAACACGCAATGCCTCCAGCATTCGGCAGAAAGTGGAGAACGGAGTGTTTTAACACTAGGGTCCCTCTGCCTAACCTGCAGCGTGCGGAATACAGCGTGAAGCTGATTTATTTATTTTTTTATTTTTACTAATTAATGTTGATTATGATCAGTCGTAGTGTAGGAACATTAGCGTGAGACTGTAAACGCGATAGTTTGTAAATTCAAATCCCACTCAAGGAAATTAAATATTCAATATTTTCATTTCCTCTCCACATTATCAAGGCAAAGAGCGGAATTGAGTTCCGTCATGCAACATGCAACGCCTCCAAAACTATGACGGATATACATATAGGTAAAAAATCTCGACTGAACACTATAAATAGATGCTTAGAAAATTTAATATTTATTTTCGACAAAGACTGAACTGACTGCATATATTTGAAGGCGTTGCGAGAATTATTAATAATATAACTTAATAAATTCATTTATTAAAGCCAGTACAATGTCCAACTCTAATTGTAATAGTTGTGGGTTCGTACACATACACGGGAGAAAGACACTAACTTTAGTGTTATAAGATCGTTTGTTTGTGCCAGATACAGTAGAGCCATAATGCCAATTACATAAAAATAGAGGAACTTATAAGATACTATAAGACATATAAACAATTTTAAAATTTGTATCTATTTGTGTGTCTTTCTGTCTCTGGCGAATGTCCTAAGCAGCTGAACGAATATTTATGGGAGTCCCACTGATTGATCGAGGAGATGTTGGAGCAATATATACACCACTTTTTGTTTGAAAATTCCCGCAAGATCGACATTTCCGCCAATAACTACATTTACCGCGTGATTACCTACAGTCCAAACGGATGTGATATAGCTTAAGATAAATCAGCTTCACGCTGTATCCCACAAACAGCAGGGTAGACAGAGGGAACCTAGTGTTAAGACACTCCGTTTCTCACTTTCCGCCAAGTTCTGGAGGCATTGCGTGTTGAGTGGTGGAACTCGACGCCGCGCTCTGCCTCGACACCAGAGCGAAGAATGTAAATATAAATGTAAATAAATATTTCATCTCCTCGAGTGGGGATCGAACCCAAAACCAGTCGATTTTGCAGTCACTTTTTGCCCCTGCACCACGACCGGCCTCAATTAAAAAAAGATATATTAATTAAAATATCTTATCTTGTTAAATTATTAACATTAAATTGAAACCACGTCAGAATTAGAAACTCAGTTTAGTTTGACATCCGTAAAACGTTCCCCGTCTATCGAAAAGTTTGCGTCAGAAACTGTCATTTACAGTTGAAATGTAGACAATTTCAGGACGAACGATTTCATGAAAAAAATATACGAAAAATCTTTGAAACTCACAAATACTACCAATTGTTTTTATTTAATTTGCACCACAATAATCTTTTTTTTAGATTCACATTGTATCCCGCAAATAGTAGAATAGGCAGAAGGATCCTGGGAACCTAATGTTAAGAGAATCCGTCCAAATGAAGACGCTTCTTTTCTCCACTTTCCGTACATTTTTTGGGTCATTGTGCGTTAAGTGGCGAAACTCAACACCGCACTCTTCTTCGTTCTCTTCTTCGTTACTACTAGAAAATTAATAACTTTAATATAATACGATAAAGCGTGGCGTTAAGGTCTGCAACTGTAACTCTAATGTCTCGAAAATAAGGCAAAAAATGGAACGAAAAAATGGATGGATGGAAGAACAGAGTTTCTTAACCCTAGATTCCTTCTACCAATGGAAGCGAGAAAATTCCCATATTTTTCTTATAAAGTAGCTTTAGGCTTTTTCCCGTATAGCTTTTACACTTATTATTATTATTACTACCTTAATCTTAACAGATTTATCAGTCCAGTCAAATATATATATAACTTCTTAAGCATTTTAAAGTTTATTTCATAAATAATATCTTTTTGTACTTAATATGTATATCTTTTTGCTTTATGTTGTATCTCGCATGTAGTAGGGTAATATAGGGTAGGGTATTATGTTAAGCCTCTAAAACTTAAAAAGTTATTTCACTTTAATTACTTCGACTATCACAATATAACGTTTAATAAATTTAATACAATAGGTTCATAGCGTTAAGAACTTATGCCATTCGCAGTTTATAGCGCTTTACCGGTCTTCACCATTTGTTTGCGCTTTTAGAGTTCTCTTGAAGCACATATTAAATCCTGTAGCTTTAGAAAGCTTTTTTCTTTTTTACATTTTCTTTTATTTTAAAGTATTATATTTGATAGATGTTATAGTGATAGTGTGAGACCGTAAACGCGACAGGTTGTGGATTCAATTCCTACTCAAGAAAATTAAATGTTTAATATTTTTATTTTTTCCATTAAACAGGTAACGCCTCTAGAAATGAAGTGGGGAATGAAATGTTTTAACAATAGGTTCTGTAGGATTCTTTTGATGTCTAATTTTGTGGATTTCTACTTTAATTCATTTTACCAAATATCTCGATAAATAAAATAATAAATAGCGTAGGATTCAAACGCCATTATATCTTGATGGCTTTATCAAAAACGGTATTCATGTATTTGAAAATAATTTAAGAATAAAGAAGATATGAAATAGAATAAAAACATTTTAATTATTATTTTGTTGAATTTTCTTTATAAATTTGTAGTTGATATCGTCATTTTGTTAATAATTATTGATAGCATCAACTGATTATATAAATACCAGATTTATGTTTTTTCCCGCATAGCAGCAGTGTTGTCTGGTAGAAAATGACAACGTAAGGGCGGGGACTTACGTATTGGAGAGGTTTATAGTGGAGACGAAGATAGAGCGAAGCTCTTGGCTTTTCTTCGGAAGAGCTCCGAGTTATGAGAAAGCAATATTATTGTGTTCTTAGTTACCTAAATAACCTTCTAATGACAAATATCTTATTAGAACGATGCCATCTGTTGGCATAATATAAAACTTTGTGTTGCAAATTTAACTTTCCTAATACTGTTCCCTCTACTGTACTAACGATTACTTAGATTAAAGGCTATAACCACTGGACAAGTCACGAGCCAAAGCATTATTCATTAAATAATATTTTTAAAGGATGTTTGAGGAATCAGTTACAGCAGTAGTAGTGTAGCAGGGCAGAAGGAGCCTAGTTATTAGACACTCCTCTCGCCACTTCCCGCTGAACTCTGGATGCATTACGTGTTGTATAGCAGAACTAAAGGCCTTAGCGTAGAAATGATATTATTATTAATATTTTATTTCCTCGAGTGGGAATCGAACCTACAACCTGTCGCATTCACATTCCTTTGCTTGTGCCCATGCACCAAGACTGGCCTTAATAAAATATTTAAAAGTTTAATAATAGTTTACACACAGCTATCTGTTCCTTCTCGGTCCCGAGAGAAATTAAGACAATTGTATTCTAAAAGTAAACGGTCGTTATTAATTTCTTAAACAGTTCTAAAAACATATTATTCTTCAACGTGTTTATATGAAATATTAAGTTGTAGCATAAGTCGTCGCACGTAACTTTCTTGTTGTGAACTTCAATGACGAAACGAATGGAAAATTTCGATGAAAAATCAGAAGTCCTTTGGATGCAGCAACATCCAAGGGACTTCTGATTCGGATTCGGACTAGTCTCGAATTAAAAATATAGTCATTAATTTACAATATTATTTTAAATAATCGTGAGGCTGTTGGCCTACTCGGATAATGATTATATTTTAAAAAAATTTAACGTCTCCGCTATGGCCGCCAAAATGCGACGTGAGTCCCGCCACTCAACACTCTATATCTCGAAAAATGTAGAAAATGGGAAACGGAGTGTCCTAACACCTAAGTTAATTCTATCTATCTGCTATGCGGAAAAATACGTGATACTGCTTTTGGAATTAGCTTTTAAACACGCCCGAAATACCCATAATTAAATATATTCTTAAAATTCTTTGTTAGCTGGAGAAATGAAATCAAAAAGTCAAGTGCCATGAGAATTGAAACACCGCATCGACCGTGACCCTTTGTTGGACATGACGGGATGTGAGCCAAGACCGACCGCAGGACATATCGCCGTGTGGTAACTCTGAGTTATATATTTTATTTGTATATATAAATAAATATATTTGAGAAATATGTGTATATATTTCAATACAATTAGCTTTAATTATTAAGATCAACTACAGTGTATTTCTTGTTGTTAAGAGGCAATTTATAGGCACTTTTTGTAACGGTGTAATCCTCATGAAGCAGGGTAGACAAAGGAAGCCTAGTGTTAAGAGACTCCGCTTTTTTGGAGGCATTGCATATATATATATTAATAAACAGTAAACAACGTTCAATATATAAATAAGTCAGGCATTGTTTTGAACTTTTTGACTGAATTGTTTCTTCAGATTAGGAGGAGTAGAAGGATTACACAGCACGAAATAGAGAAGATGAATAATATGAGTATTCCTGCAGAGGCGGATAGGGAGACACTTGAGCTTATCACGAAATTCTGAAATATGATAACAAATATCAGCATAATCGAGAATTGGTGCATGCATACTACGCACTACTACTTATAGTAACTACTTAAACTAAAACTGTATAAGTAACTTTCACCAATACTAGTTCTAAGCACCTATCCCCCACTGAGCCACAATACACATAAAACACATTATACAAAGATAAAGTGCATAAAACTTTCCGCGTAGTTACAGTGCTCGCGCGCTGCGAGTAGGTGCTAGTGGCGATAGCTTAATCCTGTCTCCGCGAAGAACCACATTTGTTCCGCCGCGTTCAAAGTAAATGCAACGTTTGTTTCTTTAAACGTTATATGGTGGACGAAAAATTTTACTTCATTCTTTCAGCTTCAAACTGTATCTCGCATACACCAGAGCACGCAGATGGTAGTTTAATTTTCGCCAAATTTTGTGAATTTCGCAAGGCATTGCGTGTTGAGAGGCGGAATTCGAATTTTTGTTTAAAAAAATCTTTATAATTTCCTTGTAATTTAAAGAATATTTTCTCGACACGGTTAGTATTTTCTTTATTAAACATATATTTATTACACAAATATATTTTATATAGAATATGATAAGCATGTTTTGTACTTAAGCTTTCCATCTCAACGTTGTAAGATAATCGCGTTTCAATCTATAATTTAATATCTGGGGAAAATGTTCTAGTCCTTCCATACAATATTATTTTTATTGAATTATAGAGCGACTATACATAAAATACGTTTTTTGTAGAAATAAAAAAGTTGTGTGATAAGATTGCAAATTTTTAGGATTTCGGTTAAGGAAAACAAAACTTAACTTTTATAGGATCCCTTCGTTGTTTGTCTAATAAGACCATTTGTCTTGTGATCACGTTTAGGTGTCAAGCTGAAATTATATTTGAAATATACATCAAATAATCAGGTCTGCTGTCCCCTTAGAGCATAGAAAAATTCAAGCTTCTAAGTTAACGAAATCAAAAGATACCAGCGTTTATGCTTCGTTTTTGCTACATTTTGTATGAAAAACCTCTAGCCTACTAAAAATTATTAACTTTTATAAGTTATGTAGTCTCAACACTAGGTTCCCAGGTTCCCCGTTCCTAACCTGCTACAGCGTGGAGCTCCAAAAACAATATACATACATATATATCGATACTAGACCAGCGGGCAGTCAATAACGCGGAATTCTCACAGTACGCGACGGAATCTATCGATGAGTGAATATTTGGAACGAGCGACGGCACTTTGGTATTGCTCACTATATACTCAATATTCATATAGCTATTGGATTTCCATGGTAGTTTTTTTTTATAAAATTTAGCTTTAAATGACATTTTTTTTTATTTAATGTGTTATTAAAATCAGCTTCACGCCGTATCGCGCACACAGAAGGATGGGCAAAAGGAACTTAGTGCTAAGAAACTCCATCTTCCATTTTCCGCCAAATGTACGTACGTCGACATTCGGCGGAGAAATGAAAATATAAATTTTAATAAATATTTCATTTCCTCGAATAGGGATGGACACCACAACCAGTCGCGCTTACAGTCATACTTGTACCGCGACTGGCCTATGATTATCAAAATATATGATGTAAATTGATTTCTCTCTTGTTTACAACATTCATGATACGGTCGTATATTGATAATAAAAAAAACATTCTTCAAAATTGTAATTAAAAACATATTGGGATAGTTTATAGTCTTAGTCACTATTTAGTAGTCTTTGTCATTATGACTACCAAAGAAAAATAATACAAAACAAAATGGACAAACGGACTAACGAACACACGGACATCTCATTTACACTTTTATTATAGTATAGATATCCATCTGTATATTTAGACAAATTATGAAGTAGCGGGCACTGCTAGTTTATATACTAAAATCATTATTTTCCTCTAGTTTGTAACAACAATGAACGTTTTAATATATTGTATATACATTTAAACCATTGTCAGCGCATAGAGAGAGCATTTTAATTAATTATATTAGTGGCGCCTTAATTACTTTGAACATTTTGTCTCACACTACGCTAGAGCCCTTAAAATATGTTCTCGTGAATATGTTACTTTATCGTATTATATTACAAAAATATATACAATTGAGTGTAAAAAAATAATCAATTTCACGGTGTAGGCAGTGGGAGCCTAGTGTTAAGACACTCCGTTCCCTATTTTCCTCTGAATTCTGGAGGCATCGCGTGTTAAATGGCGGCTTTACACTAGAGCAAAGAAATGAAAATATACATTTGAATAAATATTTCAATTCCTCAAGTTGGGATCGAACCCACTACCAGTCGTTTTTACTGTTTCACTTGAACCTCTGCTCTTCGACTGGACTAACGCAATAATAAAACAGATAACATTTTAAAAATGAAGTACCGTACTGCAAACTATTCTAGGTGTAAGCAAAGTGGTGTCAATAAATACATTTTAGGCTCCAATAGAGTAAATATTTAAAAATATACTAATTTTGGGTTAGCTGAGGTCGTCGTGGTGTAGGAACATGGCGTACAGTTGTAAACACTCAGGGGGACTGTAATATTTAATGTTTTTATATTTCAGTTTTTCTATCTGGTAATGACAAAGTCGTTTCGTACATTGAGTTCCACCACTCAACACGCAGTACCTCGAGATTTCGGCGAGAAGTGAGGACCGAAAGAGTCTTCATTGAAACAGAGTGTCTGAACACTAGATTTGCAAATGCCCTCTGCCTAACTTACTTTGTGCGGGGTACAGTGTGAAGCCAAAAAAATCATCCTCCTGAGTACATATCGAACCCACGACCAAACTGCCTCACTGACCTCCGATTGCCTATACTACACGATTATTAAGTCCTAAGTTCAAATTTCGAGTCAATCCACGATTTGTAGTCTCAAGAGAGCATCAGCTAGAGACATTTCCCACAACGGCCCTAAATCGTATACAGTCAAATACCAATACAGCCAATTAGATAAATCTCTTTGAAATACGATACATCCATTATGTAGATTATATCGAGACGTTATATAGGTATATAGTTGCGAGCATTTATAGAATTTAACTCTATTCTCTACAGTTTCGTTCTAACATTCCAATTTTTAAATGTGCATATATCTATATACGAGTACATTGCGGTTAATTTATTTACATCAACGGCCTATCTTTCTGCCCAATGGAATACGTGATGGTCGTGGGTTCGGTTCCTACTCAAGATAATAACCGACAACAAATTATTTTCGATTACCCGCTGTAGGAAAACAGGATGCAGAGTTGAGTACCGCCACTCGTACAAAGCGGAGTATCTTGACACTACGTTCTCATTATCTACACTGCTATGCGGGAAAACGTGAAATCCCTAATAATCTAAATGTTATAGTTTATAAGGATGGATGTTTGTTCCACTTTCACGTAAAAAATACTGAATGAACTTTACAGTATTATAGCTTACACATCTGAATATCACATTGGTTACCATTTATGTATACATTTTGATTATTATAACAATAAGTTTAAGCGGGCGATGCCGTGTTTTATATAAGGTCGCTAGTGTTATATAAGTTGGGAGAATTTATTAAATCTAGCTCAATTCCCTAAAATTTTGCTCTATTAATGTGGATGTATTACCTTTTATTAACATCAAAGGCCTTTCTCTCAAGCAATATTTTCGATTGGCTTTGTTCGCTGGATATTTGCTATTTAATAGAATTTTCAGTTTTTTTTTAACATTACAAGAATATCGTATCTTATATCAATAAACAATTATAAAAGCAATGTAGAGCACCTGCCGTGTTAGAGCCGTCGCTGTGAAAATGGGATCACGGCGGGATAATATCTGGGATAATACGCATTTGCAGCATAATATTAAAACGGCACGCGGTCGTATCTAGAGCATAAATGTTGGCTAAATATTGAGAAATATTGAAGAGTCCGTCGCTTTATCTTTTATATTTTACTTTAGGCTTGGGTCGGAAAGATAGGTAAAAAGGGTTTTTTATAATGGTTAACTTATTTAGTATACATATGGTAAGCCAGGGTAAAATTATATTTAAGTGTTGTATACACGATTAAATAACTTTTGTTTGTAAATTTGTGTGTAAATTTGATATATATAAGGCAAGTCGTTGCGCAGAGGCTCAAATATTTTATTTTCTCGAGTGAAAATCGAACCCACAACCTATCGCGTTTACAGTCGCACACTTGTGGTATTTCTTCTACTTCATATATGTTTTATTTTTCCCAATAGAACTGCTAATAAGATATTAACAATAATACAAGTACCTCAGAATTGATAGATAATAATTTATGCTAAAGGAGATTTTTTATTATTTATTAATGTAAAACAAAATATATTATTGTTGTCGTAGTGGCGCAGGGGCACAGGCGTGTAACCATAACGGCACGGTTATGGGTTCTATTCACTTTTGGGAAATTAAATATTTAATATTTCCTTGATCTGGTAACGAGACAAAGCGCGGCGTTGAATTCTGCTACTTATACGAAGTGTTAATTTCATTTGTTATCTTAAGAGAACTTATAGATCTTTCAGTGTCTGTGACAAATCGTCCCATTTTATTTCGAACATTATTAATTACGGACCACCTAACCCGGGTCTGGCAGGTACGAGCCACGAGTTAATCTACTTAGTCTACCAGTTACTAATTGACGTAAGTAAAATTATCTAAGAATTGTCCTTTTTCATTTTCTTTTGAACTTGGATTTTTTTTTAGATTTTCCCTTACTTTTTATATCTCTGTTAAGCACGGTGAGAGGATGAGTGATAAAATAATAATAAAGAATATGAAATAATAAAGTTGCGTTCACTCGTGGCGCAGGGACACAAACGACTATAATAAGACTGTAAGTTCGTCAGGTTGTGAATTTGATTCCCACTTGAAAAAATGAAATACGTAATGCTTTCATTTCCTTGCTCTAATAACGAGGCAATGCTTGGCGTTGGGTTTCGTCACTCAGCATGGGGACCCAATGATCTGAGGAAGGCTTGCCACATTGCGTAGAGACGTCTCCTCTCTGTGTATTGTTTGACCTGTTACCTGCTGTCGAATTTTCTAACCGAACAGTACGTCACAAACTCAAGTACATCTACACCATCCGGATGCGTGGCACTTCACTATAGTGCAGTTTCATAGGACCTTCCTTCCACGCACCACGCAACTGTGGAATGGCATTCCTGCAGTAGTGTTTCGACTGGGATACCTTCAAAGAACACATCAATCTCCACTTTAAAGGCCGGCAACGCACCTGTAGCTCTTCTGGTGTTACACGAAGTCGTTGGCAGCGGCGATCACTTACCATCAGGTGACCCGTACGCTCGTTTACTTTGTCTTTTTCCATAAAAAAAAATCCTAACATAGTAAAAGTGTTAGTATATAGGTACGCAAATACGTATTGTAAAATAATGGAAATACATCAAACTTTGTTGAAGGTGCTAGCTATATATACTATACTACTACTACTACTTATTATGTTATTATTATAATGTTTAAATAAATCCTCTATATGATGTTTTTTTTTAATTTCTTATAGCATATTTACATAATTCAAAAGGCCATTAATCTATATATTATGCCCATTAACAGTTCAGCAATGACTGATATCTATTCATCTTTGAATATAGAATTCTCTTATACTGTTAAAATAATTTTCTAAAGAAAACATGACTGTTTTTATTTTTTTTAAAAGCTTAAAAACGTTATGACTATCATTATATCTCTAAGTATATTTTAAAATAATTAAATGGAAGCTCAGCATTCAAAGTCAAGTACTTTAGAAAATTAAAAACATTTAATCTTTAACATCTAAAATATCTCAAGCTTAGAACTTATTGTATGCAAATACTGAAGGTATACAAAATTCAAATACCACTGCTGAAGTCATTTTATAATAGCTTGTCTTAGATTTAATAAATTTTTGGATAAAATATATTTTTTTTAATTCAGCGGAAAGTGGGGTTTGAGTGTGTTTACACTAGGTTCCTTATGCCTACCCTACTGTATACAGCGTGAAGTAGGGATACCCGATGTTAGAAAAACATCGATGTTGACATTGATGTCAACATCGAAGCTGTAACATCGATGTTCGATAAAATTCGAAAGAACAACATCGATGTTGGCTAACATCGATGTTGTGAGCTAACATCGATGTTAGTTAACATCGATAGTAGCTAACATCGATGTTAGCTAACATCGATGTTTTGTTTTTTTTTTTCTTTTTTTTTTATAAATTGGTAAACTTTAACTTTGAATAATTTTTAGAGGAGTGAAATTAGCAAAAAAAATATTAGACTGTTTTGTATATCGTTTAATTGCCTACAAGAATATATATTGGCTTTTACATCGATACTATTAGTTTAATCGCAACAAAGTTTCAAATGAAAAACACAAAATTCTCCTTGTTATTTATATGGGAAATCGTGATAAGACACCCCTTAGTATAAAAATTAAGAGCTGCACTTTTAGCATAGGAGTCCAGAGCAATATTTTTACTATAATTAAAAAAGATTTTTTTTGGCTACTTCGAACTACGAACTTTGTAGTTACTAGTCTAATCTATGGTGAGTGCAGTGCTGTCAACCGAAAGACAAAGGATTTTGGTAGAGTTCAGAAAATAATTTGGAACACATTATCGAAATACTGACATCAATGTTACGATGTTTTCATTAATGCAACATCGATGTTACGATGTTTTCATTAATGCAACATCGATGTTACGATGTTTTTATTAATGCAACATCGATGTTACGATGTTTTTATTAATGCAACATCGATGTCACGATGTTTTTATTAATGCAATATCGATGTTAAAACATCGATATTTTGTCTTCTAACATCGATGATCATCGAAAATCGATGATCATCGGGCATCCCTAGCGTGAAGCTGATAAAAACGTAAATATTTCAGTTACGCTTTTTACTCTACTGTAATAAAGAGTTTAGTTTTTCTTACGTATCTTGTATGTATGTGATATTCTTTATTATCTCATATCTCCAGAATCACTGAACAGATTTAGATAATCGAGATATTGTTAGAAATTTTAGAATTGACTAGCGCTGCTAAGTCAATTATTAAGTCTTTATATTAAAGAGCTGATCACAAGGATTTCAAAAACGTATATGATTACAGTATATCTTCAACGTATATGATTATGATTATGATTATAATAAAAATGAGAAAATGCATAGCCTACGAATTATGGATTGTGAAAGCGGGTTCAAATTTCAACGTATTACGTCCTTCAAGTAATAAAATAAATCCTTCAAATAATTAAGACTACGGAATTTGGGGTCTTATAATCATAACGCCGGAACTAATAGTTACGAAGAACAAAAAATAAATAACAAATTATTAAAAAACAAAAATCACTACTGCACAAAACTAAAAAGAAAAAACAAGCGTGAAAATTTAATTTCTCGAGAAATATATCCCGACACTTAATACTAATAACATATAAGGGTCGCTTTTATCTTTTTAGTTTTATTCTGTCGGGATTTATTAAAATATTTTTTCCTACTTCGAAAGATAAATAGGTGATACCTTGTGTCGCAACATTTCATTATTTGTTGAAATAAAATGTTAAAGTTCGATATACGTTAAGCTTATATCGTTGTGGTTCAAACTCTGTACAATGACTTAATATTATAATAGTCTTTTATATTATAGCCAGCGCAAACCAAACTCGTTGACATAATATGTAAAACAATTATTTCAATTTAGCCTTCCGTAACATATATCTCATTAAAACATAAATGTGAAATCAGAGCCAAGATAAAAATTTTCGGTAAATAATATAAAATATTACTACATTATAACTAGCAAATCTGCAGCATCAATCACTTGAAAAAATATCACAGCGAAAATGTAATGTATGTAATGTAATAAATATTATAAGACGTGAGTGATTAATTGGCTTTCTAAAAATTGATATATACATTTCGATACGATGTGCAGTGAATATTATTATAAATATTTTTGTTTATTTAACGCTATTCCTGTATTTCATAGAAGGCAGAGAAAAAATACGGGCAGGACACTGTTTCAAATATTCCTTCATTTTAGTGTCGAATTTCAGTACTCTATACCACGATTCGTCTTAGGGAGGAGAAATAAAAATAACTACAAAAAGAATCATCACCGGAGCTAAATCGACAGTTGAATTTGGAACAGTTTTTAAATATTTTTTTTTCTATTATTTAAAAAGACTTCGTAACCAAAGTATATCTAACCTAAAAAAATAGAACTAGGTTATCTCTGTCTATTCTGCTATATGCGGGATAAAATAATACATATAATTCATTTGCCTATAGGTGTCCCAGGCACGTATTGTCAAAACGTTAATTAAGCCGAAACCACGTAATAAAGTAAAACCTAAGGAAATGAGCAAGGTTGTGTTTCCTTTTGTAAGTAAAGCACATTCGAGCACACTCAAGACGATATGGCAGCGGAACAAAGGCGCCTAATAAGTCAACCGTTATCGCAAGACTAACAAAGGGACCTCTCTCGATGGCAATAATTTTTACTTATAAACCTTCACGGAGTATGTTACACAAATACTGTTTTAGGTATAAAATTGTTTGTATATTGAAAATAAGATAAATTTCCACGAGACCGTAGCATAGTGGTAAGCGTTCAGGCTGTTACTACAATAGCTATGGGTTCGATTCATAGTTGGGGAATTAATTATTTTCATTTTGCTGATCTGGTAGCAAGACAAAGAGTCCAACACACAATGTCTTAAAGATAATAAAGATTGGCCGGAAAGTAGGAAATAAAGTGTCTTCAGTAAAGATAATAGTACATAAATATATACATATTTCCCATTACAGCCTTTTTACTTGTTGGTTAATTGTATAAGCGGAGAAATAAAAATAATATATAAACATTCCTCGAAGTAGAAATTTAGCCCACAACCATCGCGCTGACTGTCAAACGCAAATGTAATTTTCAAACTCTATTATTTATTTAAAAAATAAAGATTTAAAGTACATCACAAAGTATAAAAGAATACATATGAAGTTTACTTGAAATATATTTTATTGAAATCTAAAAAGTATTATTACGTACAAATCTCTTACTGCCCTCACTGCCATTCGCCGGTACTTATCAGTCGGATTTGAGTTGTGAAACTGCCGAAGTTAGTCTATCTCGTGGACCAGTAAGTAGTAGTAGTACGGTATACGAGCGGAGACTTGTTTTTGAGCTTTACAGTTTGTAAGTATAGAAAATGAAATATAAACATTGTTTTTATCAAACATCCATTCCGGATAATGCATATGGGAAGATTTTTTTTATTATAGCTATATTTCTCGTTAACTTTTTACCTATCTTTTATTTTTTATCTTACTTTCCAAACTTTACATATTTTGCAATGTATTTATAAAT
The DNA here is from genome assembly GCA_013421005.1 of Heliconius erato x Heliconius himera. Taxonomy (NCBI): domain Eukaryota; kingdom Metazoa; phylum Arthropoda; class Insecta; order Lepidoptera; family Nymphalidae; genus Heliconius; species Heliconius erato x Heliconius himera. The sequence goes on from JAATLQ010022376.1 coordinate 17,354, forward strand.
ACATACAATTGGCTGCCTATAAGAAATAGTTTATAATGATAAGGCCACCATTACACTTTTGTGTTTATCTTTTACTGTTACAATAAAGTGTATGTTTTTTCATACATTACATTAAACACATTAAATATGATTTTATATTCAAAATGACATTTCAGCAGCAATAATATGAAAAATCATGATAAAATATAATTCCAATTATACAGGGTGGAAGTGTAAGCACCATTTTAAATGAAACCACAGTTTTAACTACTCTATAAAAGCCTAATATAAATAAATCATCAGAAAAAAATAAATTCCCAAAAATGAAAAAGTTATTTTTTCAAACAAAATAAATAATAAAATTGTCGTTTTGAAATAAAATGGCATTAGTAAGGACGACGCACGCACCCGTAAACCTATCAAAGTAACACCGCCGCACACGCCTCATTCCGAAATCGAGTCGTAGGTATTGGCGATAAAGTTCAAAGTTGTTTAACCTTTAGTAGTATTTTTGTAGTAGTAAGTATGTTATTGGGTCGTAATTGCGTCACACGAAATACAGGTATCGATAAAAATCGTGAAATGAAAAAAAAATCCTACGACCAAAACTTTTGAGGCATCTGGATTAATTTCTTCATGTCTGGGCTTGAAATATTCTACCCTATATGCTGTTTCCGTAAAAGGAGCGCTGCCTCTTCCATCCTGTATATCGCTAACAATGATTGTAAAGTGTACGCAACAGATCACGTGACACACCGAGCGGGCACTGAGGCCGTCACGTTGCAGGGCGAAGATCTACAAACAGTCCCTCGAACTTGTGATCAAAGTATAGGCCTGAGGGTCTTTTACAAATCATTGACTGGATATTCTCAGATCACGCGGGAGACGTATGTAAAGGAAAATACGCATAGTTTTTGCTTAAAATTGATTTGCTCTAAATCTTAGTAGAGTAGAAATATTTAGAAGAGATTTTTGTTTAAATTTCATTTATTTAAAATATTTGTATAACATTTCTTTACTCCTACATCTATGTAAATTTTGAACATCACTCTAAAGGTTAGCCATTTGTTTTATTTGGTACATCTTCTTTTGTTTTTAGCGTTTTTTCCACATTCGGCGAGATAGGCAGAGGGCCGTCCCCTACTTCTCAACCAATTTTATGACATTATCTGTTATAGGTGGGTATAGGTTATGTGTTATAGGCAGAAAATGATAACATTTTTTTAGATAAATTAAAACATAAAACTTTATAGCAGACTTTACTGATATATAATACTTGCTGTTATTTAAAAATAACAACATTCTGTAAAATGGAGTTTCATTTACATCGCACACCAAATAAACCCTTTTTTCATTTGGGGTTGTCGAATGCAGATAGAGGTCGTTTATTTTATCAACGTTTAAATTACCACAAAACCAAACCAACCGTTTGCTCTTGAATATATATAAAATAAATTGGTATCTATCTGTAGATAAAAAGTTAACTAATAGAATTGTTTTTGTCAGAAAGCGAGACAAATATTCTTATTTCTATAGTTCCTCACGTTTATCTGAAACTGTAAGCTTATTACAACAGAGGATAAACAGAATGGTTTATTATTTTTGTTAATATGTTTAACATTAATAAATGAGAACTTAATGATGATGATAGGAAAATAGTGTTTAAAATAAAAAAAAAATAGTGTGCCATGAAAATGAGATTTTTTTAGCCTAGCAAGGAAATTGTTTGTTGGAAAATATCGTATTGTCATATATAGTCCTCTGGTATGCGACATGTGCTTGAGAAAATCGGACGACAATAAGCAACGGCGCAGTCATACGCGTGTGCCCCTGCATCAGGACTGGCCCCAACTCTCAGTTAAAAATATGTCATTAATTACAGAACGAAATATAAAACATATTAAAATTAAAACGATGATATTGTCGAATAATCCTTTAAATCGCCTCGTTATACGAAATATGGCCGCATATATGAGAAAATATTTGCCATAAATGTGAAATTTCGTACCAAACTTTTTTACGTACATTTATGTTCCGAATATAAATGATATATGTATTTACACCTGTACCTATCCCGTGTCGTAGCGCAATGGAAGCGTATAGCTGTTGACGGGATGTTTTTTTGTGGGAATTCGATTTCCACTCGGGGGAGTTACTCGTAGGCGTGATATAGAGATGTGCCACTTAACACGCTATGACTCTAAAGTTGGGCGGAAATTGGAGAACGGAATATCTTACTCTTACTTACTTACGAATACTTACTCACTAAGTTGTTACACACATGCTATGGCAAAACACGTGAAGGTGTTTTTCTCTCTGCTATTGACTCTTCAATAGGTAAATTATTAATAATTGTTGATAATTTTAAACGTTTTAGGTTTAAAATGCATATTTCTACCGGGTATATATGTGTATTTGTATGATAAATATGTCCAGATAATATTTTATTTCTATACCAACAGTAACAAAAGTGTCTGTAAAATATTACATGATAAAAATAATGTAGGATGATAAAGAAATAGTAATGAAATATGAATCTATAATCTTTAAGTTTTTTGTCTGTTTGTACATACATGTACACATTTTCAGAACTAAGTACTGGACTTTGAAGCGAATTTAAAGCTGCACGTTTTGTCTCATATTATACGAGAGGGAGAGTGCGAATACAAAACTTAATATAGAGTAGTGTAAAGTGAAAGAGTGTCTGTAAAAGATAGTTACTTTTATTGATTTTAAACCCATTCAAAAAAAATGTTTTCTTTTTATTTTCACGCTTTATTTATTATACACTAGCTCTTTTCACGCTAGCAAAAAAAACCTAGTGTATAATATAATGATATGTAAAAAGACATAAAATCATCGTATACGAACTATAAGTATCTAGGGAGCAACTGGGAAATTTGATTTTCCAAAGTCTATATATAGAGGAAAAATTTGCAATTTTCGCCTTCCTATCGGAAACAGCTTTGTGATGCGCCGTGTAATAGACACGTCTATAATCATCTAGTCGAGAGCAAATTCCTTTCGATTTTAACGAAATAATCAACTGAAATATACGTAAAATATATAAGAAATGGTACATTTTCTGCTTCAAAATTATGTTTTACCATTTTCATACAATAGCTATTATTCATAAATTAACTTCATGCTACATTCGCGGAACTCAACGCCACGCTTTGCCTCGATATCGGAGTGAAGAAATGAAAATATACATTTTTACAACCAGTACCATTTACAGTCACATACTTGTGCCCCTCCATCACCACTGGCCTCAATTATTCCTAAACTCTTCTTAATTTTCATAGTATTCTAATATTATAATTTTTATAGGATTTTAATATTATAATTAAAGTAATAATCATATAAAATGTCTAAAGTCAACGTGATAATCCCCATGTTAAAACACAGCTTACTTGAGGTTTCGAGTAAACATATTCAAAGCTAAGCCTGCATTAGAGCGTAAAACGCAGGAGAAAGTCGTGTGTGGATTACACGCTTGCAAGATCCTCTCAAATACCATGTACTATTTGAATGTAAAAAAATAGTACTGATTATTTATTTTTTGTACATAGAATATCTTAACAAAGATTTGTAATTGTAATTTACAATAAATGCACAATCGTATGCATTCGGAGGATGTGCAAAGCGCGTCGTTGAGTTCGGCCACTCAACACGCTATGCCTCAAAAGTTTGACAAAAATGGGAAACAGAATGTTTTAATACTAGATATCCTCTGCCTCATATGAAAGATACAATGTGAAGATAAAAAAGTATAGAATTATATATCCGTTACTGCTGACAGACAACGCACAACGGCGAAACTAGGGAGTCAATGTAGAGGAGCACTAAGAGAGGATTTTTCGAAAATTCCTGCGAGAATAGGAAAATACAGGATTTTGTACATAAACGATTAAAATCTACACAAAAACAAAGCTTCTGGTAACGACGTATTAATATTATGGAATAAATATTAAATTTCGGCATAATAAATTCCAGTATTTTTTCAAACTATTTCCATAATCTCAATGCAGATCAATAAAGCAAAATAAAAATCTTGTTTAAAATACCCATGATTCGTCTATTTGGCCGTGTGCCAGGATTCATTTAATATTTTAACAGCCAATTTAGACGTTTGCGCCATAATAAATAAAGGACAAAAAGCCTTACTCAATTTTTATATAAGGTAATAATATTTTTTATGTTTTTTTTATATTTTTATATTTCATATTCTAATAGGGGAAAATATATAACGAATAAACTCAATGTATATATCGGTGATATTTAAGTTTTCCGTTAGATTCTAATCAAAACATACATTAAGATTTAAGTTGTGTAACCAACTGCCGTATGCCTTATAGTCAGGCAAGGTAAACGACGATAGCTGTCTCTACAGTTGGGTTAGAACCTACAAGCTGTCTGTCGTCCACTCGTCTAGACAATTAGTAACACTAATATTGTATTAGTTCATGCATCCAAGTTTTAATTACCTATTCTAGAATCTATAATTTACCTTTGAAACAACACGGTCTCCTTTTTCACAGTAATTAGATTCCCTTGCACATTAAACTAGGTAAGTATAATAAATATTTTATTTCTTCGAGTGGGGATCGAACCCACAAAGTAATATTTTAAAATAATTTCATCATTCTACGTACAGTTTTTTCACCCGGCATTTTTCCTTATTATATACATTTCGTCTTTTTACATTTATTAAAAGCTTAAAAGTCTATAGTGAAGATGTTTAAATAGAATAGAGAATCTCTATTCAATATTGAAAATATAACTAAATAAAAACACAATGTTTGAAATGAGGAAAAAATGCTTTGTATAAAAGTATGAAAATAATTCACACGTATACATAGATACGTTTATAGCAAGCAATCTCCTTTTAGCCGTACACGCTCTGAGAAAACTGAAATGAATATTATAAAAGTTTAAGCAAACTCTTATAGATATGTATTGAGTTCCGCCACTCAACACGCAATATCTTCAGAATTTGGTGGAAAGTACGGAGCAGAGTTTTTTAACACTAAGCCTTTCTCTGTCTATACTGCTGTGTGCGGGATACAGTGTGAAACTGATTACTGTGTTTCTGATAATATCAAATATTTTTTTTACAAAAACCATTAATTCCTTAAAGTTTAGATATAAAAAGCTAATAGACAAAGAATTTAACAAAAATCCGTAAGCTTTTATAATATTTTACTTTCTCGTTTATATAAACCCTAAAAGGAAGTCCGAAAAGCATCTCACACAGCTATCAGGTGTTGTCAGAACGCAACTAACATTTTTCATTGCTTAACAAACTGTGTACGGAAGCTCCCGACCGGCTGAGTGACTTTATCAACATATCCACACATTTTTTTTTCATTTTTTATATAAATTAATGTAAAATATGGCTTATGTATTTTTTTTTGTTTTTCCTTTATTATGGAAATTGTTATGTACTATTTCTGTATAGTATATATGTACAATAGGTACCCAATGCAAGAATTTTCAACAGAATTCGGTGGAAAGTGTTGAACAAAAGTATCTTAATGTGAACGGAGTCCCTTAACACTAGGTTTGGTAAAAGGAGGATGAAACTATAATTAATAGAACAATAATTACGCAAAAATATAATATAATATAATATTGGCTTTTAAGACTACTACTATTGCACATATTTACGTCTAAGGTCGTTTAATCGGATGTAAGAAAGTTAAAGGTAGTATGTCACGTCTCCAACAAATCTCTAAGGTGCATCAATCACCGTTCGCTCGTTATCATTTCTTGTTTGTTGTAGAAATTTTGCCAAAACTATTTTTTTTAATTATTTTTTTGAAATCCCCACTGTATACTTATTTAGAAAACATTTGAACAACATTTGAACGTAGCGGGACTCGAACTCGCGCCTCTTGAAAACCGACCAGGCGCTCTAACCACTAAGCCATACGTTCTCATCAAGCTACGTCGAATTTTTTATACGCTTGTTACAACTTATTTATGTGGTTAGCATCTCTGTACGGATTTTTATAAATTTCTTCTATGCAAAATTAATTTTATTATTATACTTTGAAAAATCACTTTTTCATTTTTGAAAAAAAAATCTTTTTTTTCATTCTCTTTTGTTTTATTTGTATTAGGTTTTTATAAAGTAGTTAAAACTGTGCTTTCATTCAAAGTGGTGATGACAAAAACACTCTGTATATAGTTATAATCTAAGCCTCAGTTAGATCTTATACAAATACTAGAGGGCGCGCGCGGCTTCGCCCGCTTATTAGGAGTGAATTCTAAAAAAAACCACGAAACATGTGTTCAATAAAATATTTTTAACAGTCTGAATTTAAATTTTTAAAAAAATCGGTGGCAATTTAAAAAAAAATCCATATAAACTTTCAACCCCTTATTTGAACCCTTAACGGGTGAATTCTTAAAAACCATGAAATACGTGTTCAATGAAATATTTTTTAGAGTCTGAATTTCTAGTTTTATAAAAATCGGTACAGATTAAATTTTTTTTCCATACAAACTTTCAACCCCTATTTCATCCCTTTAGGGTTAAAATTTTTCAAATTCCCTTCTTAGTGGATGTCCAGAATATGAAAATAAACATCTGCCCAAATTTCAAGTTTCTACCATCAGCGGTTACGGCTCTGCGTGCGTCTTACCTCAGTCAGTCAGCACAAGTCCTTTTATATATATAGATAATCAACCTACTTGCAAAATTCGTATGATATTTCGTATATTGCCGTAAGCATTTCTTAAAGTACAAAAGAAAGATTTTTAACAAAAATACTCTTTGGCTTAAGTAATCATCTTATTTTTATGATCTTTCCTATAAGCAACACATATTGAGCTCGATTCGCATTCGAGGAAGTTAAATATTTAATATTTTTATTTTCGTTCTGAAGTTAAAACAAAACGCGGCGTTGAGTGCCGTTACTCAACATGCCTACACAATTCGCCGAAAGGTATACAACGGTAATGTCTTAGTGGGAACGAAGTGTCTTAACACTAGAATCCCAGGTTTCTTCTTACAACCTGCTATATTCGGGATACAGCGTGAAGCATAATACATACTTATTTACTTACCTAATAATAATAATTCACCTAACATTGTAACACAATATTCACTTATTGTTAGTGACGGTTATGGCGTAGCGTCGTAGCAAATATATAATAATATGTTTGATTCCCACTCGAGTGAATAAATTATTTTTATTTCTTTGCTCTGTTAAAGACACAAGGTATAGTCCGGCGTTGAGTTGAGACACTCAACACGCAAAACCTTTCCCATATGTAGAAAGCGGAATACTTTGACACCACATCAATGCTAAATGCAGGATAGAGAGTGCAGTTATAAAATCTATTAGAATTAATTATCAAAAATCTTATAATAACTTTTCATGCATAGCCAATTAATTTACTATATTTTTTTAAATTTTGCTTACGTTTAAAATAATGTTTTTTAATTAAAACTGTTATTTGCTTTTATATCAATAAATAATAGTAAAATTAAATATGAACGTTAAAGTCATGGCCAGTCGTGGCCCAGGGGCACAAGCGTGTGCCTGTAAACGCAACGGGTTGTGGGTTTGATTTCTATCCGAGGATATGAAATATTTAATATTTTAATTTCTTCGCTCTGGTGTCTCGAGGCAAAGGGCAGCATTGATGACCACTCCACACGCCTCCACAATACGGTAGAAAGTGGGGTGCAGATTGTCTTAACGTTGCACTCCCTCTCCTTCTACATGCGGGATACAGTGCCAAGCTAAAAAAATATAAATTATATTAAATTTAATTAGCTTATAAGCAATAAAAGCATTAAATAAACGAAACAACACTATGTATTACTTTTTAGAAAGAATCTACAAATTTCATACAATGTAAAAAATACATAGTTAAATACTGTTAAGACTGGAATTAATTGTATGACGACA
>JAATLQ010022376.1:25267-40939 GCA_013421005.1 Heliconius erato x Heliconius himera
GACAACACAGACATTCTTATCACCATTTTACAAGAAATCATAATAAATATGTTATGAATGTATTTGCGGGATAAAGCTTTATCTTTTAAACCTTTTATCGTCAAGATAGAAGTGCTGACGCTGAGTGCTTCTCCTCATGTACAGTTCATTTAACGCGGACATTACAAACTCTGCGTCGAGTTTTATCTGCAACATCGAGTAAAGTCGGGTTTTAAAACTGATTTTATTACTTCAGTTTTTAATAGCTATCGTAAAAAAATTCCAACTAACAGAAGTTGGTTTCAAACTTTGCCCAGCCAATGTTTCAGTGCTGGATAAACGAGAACGTTCAACTAAATTACAAATTTACACAGATTTTGTTCAGAACATTTCTGCTAAGTATTTGTCAGTATTAATAAATAAAAAACCGGTTAATTGCTAGACTCACCTACCGAGGCTTCCGTACCAATTTTAGAATTATAGGTTAACGAGAAGTACAATTTATAAAAATTTTCAAATTTAGGTTTGCGAGGACGTGCACTCATATTGTATGAAATAAACTATAAATATAAGTTCGGGAAGTATCTTTTAGGTTTTGATTACGGGTGAACTTCATACAAAATGAAGCAATATCGACGCATCGACGCATCTTTTGATGAATGAGAAATCTTGAGATAACATATTATCCACCTTTTCTTGTTAACTCGTTTGTAGTGCAGTTAGGATTTACTTGAATACTTTTAATATTATAAATATGAAATTTTGTCAAGATGGATGCTCGTTCCACTGTTAGGCAAAAACTACTGAACGAATGTAAATAAAACTTGGCAGTAATATAGCTCACACATCAGAATAACATATAGGCTTTTTACGTTTTAAGCTATAATGTGTGCATCTAGAGATTTTAAATAATTTAGCTATAATATAAAAATAAATTTAAACTGCCGCCCGCTAGTTATATATAAAATAAAATAAATATATATTTATGCTTCGGAAGTATATATATTTTACTTTTAGAATAGAATTTTCTCATATAGCAAAGTAGGAAAATGGTACCTAGCTGGTCTTTAATATTCCGTTCCAAAGTTTGAGTTTTCGAAAAATTACGGTAAACTGCGGACCTTTATTGTCTTATTGCCCTGTTTATATATAAATTTTGAAGACAAGTTTATTTACATTTTATACAATATAATTATAAATAATAATAAATGCAAAAATAACAACGAAAATAGTAAGATTTAAAATAAATCACTCAGTGAATACTAATTAAGCTATCGTTTATACTGAAAGAAATTGAATCTGAAAAACAGCGCGTTTTTCAGTTTCATCCTCTTGACGTTGCTATGACGTGTCTAAAGTTCTGAAAAATATTTTTCATCCAAATTAATTGTCTAAATCAGTGGTTCCCAACCAGTGGTCCGCGGACCACCAGTGGTCCGCAGAAGCCTAAATATGGTCCGCGAATGATTTTTATTTTATGACCGGGGATGGTGAAGCAAAGTTTCAGTTTGTTTGTCAGAGTTAATTTTTATTACACCTACATGCATAGTGGTCTCTGCTACCAAGAATGATATAAAAGTGGTCCTTGATCAAGAAAAGGTTGGGAACCCCTGGTCTAAATCGATCTAAGCAAAGTATCAGCAGTATTTTTTAGCTTCACACTTTACCCCGCACTTAGTAGGGTAGGCAAAGGGAACCTGGGAACTTAGTATTAAGACATTACGTTCCTTAACTTTCGCCGAATTCCAGAGGCATTGCATTGCCTCGTTAACATAGCGAGCAAATAAAAATACTAATTATTTTATCTTTTAAGAGCTTCACGCTGTATCCCGCACACAGCAGGGTAGGCAGAGGGAACCTAGTGTTAAGACACTCCGTTCCCCACTTTCTGCCGATTTCTGGAGGCATTGCGGTTTAGTGGCAGAACTCAACGTCGCGCTTAACCTCGACACCAGAGCGAAGAAATGGAAATATAAATTTAAGTAAATATTTCATTTTCTCGAGTGGGGATCGAACCCACAACCAGTCGGCTTTGCAGTCACACCTCGTGCCGCTGCGCCACGACGGCCTCAAAATATATTTTAGTAAAAAAAATAACTCATATTAAAATATTCATGTAAATATGTGCTGTTTAATTTATTTTAACTTCATGCTTCTGACTAATAATAATTTTATAACGATTATTATCAATCCCCTGAGTGAATATCAAACCTACAACCATTACGTTTACAAGCCCTGCCCGACTGTACCTAAGGTGGCCACAAACTATTTCTATACAGGCAACACAAAACGAATCAAGATGTAAAAAAGAGTTTCTATCCAATATTGCAGTGCAGAGGTTCACTTGTCAAAGGTTAAAGAGAATTTATTTGTTCACCCCTCTCCTCTCGAGGTTCTATGATTTATTTCACCCATTTGTCAGAGGTTTGGTGATATTTTTCCCCAACTAGTTTATTTTTGTTGACGTATCGAAACACCGCAAACTTTTACCATTATGCCTCCTGGTTTATATAGTTATCAATGCATAACAGATTCTTGTAGATTTATTTTATATATTTTATCAGGTAGGAATGTAACTGTCAGATAACTATCAGGCAGAAATTCTTTTTGTATAGATATGTTTCTGTTCAGCTCAAGAAATAAGGAAATTACACTTTATCAAAATTAATAAAGTTTAATTTTTTTTTTATTCAGTTTTTTTAACAAATTAAAATTATATAAAATTGTAACTATCGTAAAACGGTAAGACAATGACTGTAAATAGAATAGTTGTAAGTTCTTTTCCGGGTACAGTTCTGCTATTGAACACTAGCAATGTCTTGAAAAAAAAGTAGTATTGAAATGATTACAAAGTTCACGCATACAAGGTTGCTGGTATTAGAAATAATACTTACTTATACGAGTATACCTATACAATAAAAATGCTGTAAAATATCGTTTAGATGATTTTCATAAATTTACCAAACAATCAAATATTCAATAATGATAATTCACAGTGATCTATTATACTTTTAAAGCAAATAAAATAAGGGAACACCGAGAGCATTTACATAAAGAGTACGAAAGCGAGGGAGTCCCGAGAGGGCGCGTAATACATTGCTATGTTTTTTACTACGACTTCTGTAGCAATAACATTACTTATTGAAGTGTTCGTCTGGACTCGATATAGTCACGGATTTTCCTTTCGTATTTGAGTACGTTTGGTGCTAAAATATATTTTTGTATAAGGATAAATATAATTGTAGGTAAACGATACTTGTTTTTTTTTATGTAATCACTTATCACAAATTATTAAAAATGCCTCGTGTTATCATCATTAATTTAATTTTAAATAATTTAATTTTTAAATTCTATATAATTGTCAAAATTTATATAACATCACAAACCCAAACATTTCTGCTAGTTAACTTGTAATTTGATATATACTTTAGAAACAAAGAAATTACTTTTTCCTTTGAAATATTCCATAGAATAAAATTCTTATACTTTATTAACTTCTCAAGTAAAAGTATGAACAATGTGACGTTTAATTTTCAGACCGTATGAAGATCAGATGCGAAATGAAATATTTATCACTGGTAACGTAATGTTGTTATTACTTGATATTGATCTCTTTTGATGGATGTTTCTTATGTTTGAATTAGGATGTGATGGCATTTTTCTTAAAACTGTAATGATATAAATAACTTTATTATTAAAATAATAGGTATTACTACAGGGTTAGTACGTTTATATATTGTATATATATTTTTGTCTTGTTTGTAGGTGAAGGCAGTATTTTCCGGGAACTCTTCTAAATATGCATTTTTCTGTTATGTAATATATTATTATCTTTTTTTACCGTACAACCTCTCTCGTGTGTTCTCCATTCAACGTGACATTGGCGAAGTGATTTTGTGCTCAACTGGCTCGCTCGGAACGCCATATTAAAAGAAACAGAACAGAACAATAGCTTAATTTAGAGACAGGTTTTTATTGAGTTTGTGGACAAATTATATTATAATATTTGGTGTCACCATAGTACATTTTAACTTTTAATAAGAGGCAAGACGTGGCGCAGGGGCACAAGCGTGTGACTATAAACGCGACAGGTTGTGGGTTCGATTGTAACGCGAGGAAATAAAATATTTACTATTTTCATTTCTCGGCTCTGGTACCGAGGCAAGGCACGGCATTCAGTTCCGCCACTCAACACGCAATGCCTGCAAAATTTGGCGGAAATAGGGGAACGGAGTGCCTTAATACTACTCTCTGCCGAATCTGCGGTATATTATGGAATACAGCGTTAAGCTAAAAAAAAACAAACCAAAAAATTTAATTATTTTTTAAATATTCAACACATAACTGCTCTTTTTTCTATAAAAAAAGCAACGAAACATCGTCCCCTTTGATTGTTCTATATAATTATATCTCATTAGCTCCCATTAAAAGAAAAATACTTATATCTTTCTACAATTCTCCCACTCAGTCTATACAGGTTACGTGATCCACATACACGTTAGCGGTCTTGTTTACAAATTATATGGGAGGATTAAGAATCGGTACAATAACAGTTTTTCTATTTTGTCCGTTCATTAGATGGGGATGCATCTAGAATTTTGCTTACTTTCTTATGATAGTTCTAATTTAAAGTTTATTTTAGAAACTATATTCTATACATTCGAAGTCCAAAGATTATGGTTTCTTTTTCTTCTGTACTTGTGATTTATAAACTGTGTATGCAATAAAGAATTTTATCTATCTATCTTAATATAAGATTCTCATCTACTTTTAATACTTTTATTTGCGTGCTCCGTTACAAAGTAAGATCTGCCTGCAGCGTACATAGAGAGGTTTAAATAACCGCGCGACACTTAAGTAACGTTGACATTCAAATTACACTCAGCACAGAATTTCAGTCTTATTTCCAGCGGCCTACAAATATTTAAATGACTCCCGTGACATACTGCTTGAGAAATATCTATTTGTAGAATATCTGTATAAAAATAATCTATTACATATTTATGGTCGTTTTATTTTACCCGTTTTTTAATAAGTGTGTACTAATTTAAAAAAAAATCATTATCGTCTCTTGTACTACTTTGGTCATTTAATTTTTATTTTATTTTAAATTAAGTATCAAACAATGGTACACCTCAAAAGAAAATTAAATTAAAATAATTCAATGCAATCTTGCACCAGCTCTACATTAGTAGCAACATTCTCAGGCAGCCACAGCAGTGGTAAGGACCATGTGAGGTTTAGAAAAATCAAATTTAAAATTCAAGTAGAATACCAAAGGGAATTCAAGTATTAATAAAATATGTACTTAAGATATATTCTTAAGATGAAATGAAGCAAATAAATGATGCAAAATGAGGTATTATTTAATGTGCTCGTTTCTGTTTTATTAAAGTTATATTTATATTTCCTTAATATGTACATAGTGTAACTAAAAGTTACTTTTTAATTGGAAAAACATAATTGAGAGTGACAGGGGAAGACTTTCGACGATACTGGGGGAAAGGTCACGTTTAAAGTATGAGGACAAAGGATACGAGTATGTATGAAACAGTTGTTGACAGTGGACTAGGTGAAAAAGATACGCAGAGACCGTACCGCTAGGCATTCCGTTCTCCTCGGCTACTGGTAAAATTAGATTTTTGAATAATCTGTATTTCTGGTCGGTTTGAATACATTTTAAAGGTAAAATATTATTATATTAATTATTTAATTTATTATATTTTTAAGATCTTTACGAAGCGGGAGTTAAGTAATGTAACGTAAATAAAGTAACTCTCCGTTTCCCAAATTCGAAATATTGCATTGTGTGCCAGAATTCAACATCATAATGAGTCTTACCAATGCAGAGAAATAAAAAGAATTCATTCCGCCTACTGGAGACCGCACTCATAACCACTACGTTTACTGTCAAATGTTGTCCCACGTTGCATGGCCTCCGTTACGTTTTTTTTTATCAGCTTCACGATCTATCTCGCTTGTAGCAGGCTAGGTGTGTAGCAGCGTAGGCTTGTAGCAGGGTAGACTTTCCGTCAAATTCAGGAGGCATTGTGAGTTGAGTGGTGGAATTCAACGCCGCGCTTTGCCTCGAAAACAGACAGAAGAAATTAAAGTATTAAATATTTTATTTCCTCGAGTAGAAGTGGTCCGTCTGTCGCATTTACAGTCCAGTCATACAGTACATTTTTGACCCAATCAAATATTTTCTGATACAGTTTCAACGACAGTGTGTCAGAAGTCCCCAGGCCTCTTGCATTTCCAGCAAAATCGCATAAATTTTAAAAGACATTTTAAGATTTTCTCTTGAAAATTTATAATTATCAACACTAGAAGTACGTGCTAATTTTACTTATATTTTTTTAGCTTCACTACCGCCAGGGTTGGCAGACGTAGCCCGGTATTAATACACTCCGGTTCTTACTTTACGCCAAATTTTCTAGACGTTGATTGGTGGTGAATTGGTTGCTGGTTAGCAGATCGAATAAATGAAAATATTAAATAATTAATTTGCTTGAGCGGGAATCGAACCCAAAAACCGTCGCGTCTTCAATGACACGCTTACGTTGCGCCACGACGGCCTCGGGACGGAGTTGTTTAATTTATATGGTTTTCATCAATCTGGGAAAATTTACAATGTTTCAAAAATTAGACGATAAATAGGGAACGCAGCGTCTAAGCGCTAGTTCTCTCTACCTATCCCGCTCTATACGTGAAAAAGCTGATTCCCAAATTCTTATCCCATTTTTTTACTTTCATGGGAAATCTACATTTAAAAATAATAAAGTGCAATATTACTGTTGTGATTAATTACCTCAAATGCACTAAGAACAATGTCAGCAGTTATTCTGTTGATTTCATTAAAAGTTCACGCAGACAGGAAACTTGTTTGACGCTTAATCTCGTTGAATATTTCCGACGGAGCAATTAGTTTTAATTGTACTCTTTTTTACGTACATTTTACAGTTTTAAAATAGTTTTTGAATATATTTTTTTAGATATATGAATAATATATTTTTTTGTATTTTATAATTTTTTTTTTGTTTTGTTTTGGCGTATGTTTTTGTATATTCATACTTACATCATAATGGATGAAGATTTTTGGAAAAAAGAAAAAGCGAGTGAGTGTGAGTGAATAGTACAATATCAGTCACAGTTTTTGTCATTGCTTTAGTTACTTAAAAAAATTGAATAGGACCTCTTACTTATATTAAATATTTCTTTCATAATGAAAAATGACAAAATCTGTAACTATATTATTTCTGAAGATAAAAAGAAATATAAAAAGAACTAAGAAGCGTAACTTTATAAAATTGCAATAGCTGTACTGTACCGTACTGTATATAATCATACTCGATATTGAAAACGTATTCATATCTCATGTCTATTGATGCGGGATTTTTGAGAATCGAGGAATTTTATGTTAAGCTCTCGTGCGTTCGTGAATATGCCGTTTTATGAATACGGAACAACTCTGTAGTAAATAGGCTGCATAATAAAGTTATATGGTAACAAATCCCTTCAACGAGCTTCGCTTACATTAACTTAAGTATGTTTAGACTTATAATATTTTATATGAAGATTTTTATGATGATCTAATCGAGGCCATCCTGAATGATGGGTCAGTTTCTAATTTATAGGTAGGATTATTTTCGAGAATTATTTTCGATTCCCCGCTCTGGTGTGAGCAGAGAGGAGGAACCACATTAGGCTATCTCTGCCTATCTTGCTATTCGAAAGATACTATATAATATTTATAAGAAGACTTTACTATGAAATTATACTCATATAGAGTTACTTGAAATACTTATTTTATTCATATGATTATTAAAATGGCATATCATATAAATATAGGATAAATTTGCTTATTCTCTTTATCCAACTAATAAAATATGTTTATCGATATAAAAATTAACACCGAACGATGTATGTATATAACAAGCTATTTAAGCCACAAGTTAAGGCGACAGATTGTGAATTCGATTTTTACACAAGGAAATGAAATATTTATTGTTTACATTTCTTCGCTCTGGTGTCGAGGCGGTGGCGTTCAGTTCCGCCACTCAACTCAACCAATGCCTGGTGGGGGAGTGGAGTGTCTTAATCCTAGGCTTTCTCTGCCTACCATGCTACATACCTACCGAAACACAACGTGAAGATGGAAAAATAAGATCTCCTTGAGAAAAAATGTTCAAGCAGAAGTCGAATTGGTTACGCATGAACACCCGATACAATACTCTGTATAATAATAATTAGTCTAGTATAGTTTAAGTAATCAACCTTAAAATCAGTGCAGTTGATATAAAACTGAGACAATCATTTTGAAAGAAAATGTTCCTTCATGAAATTTTATTTTATGTCAACTATCACAATATTTCAATTGTCTTTTAAACAATAGCACTAAACGGCTGTATTGTTAACTGATTTCTTAATCTCAAGCTTTTTGTTATCAAATATAAGATATTATACCGTGAAATAAGCATCTCATCTTAGAAATGGTGGCAAATATCTTGCAAAAAATTCAAAAGTATAGATTTTTAGTTCCCGTAGCAATTAAAACATATGCAGGCTTGAGATATTTATTGTAGTACAGATATTATTATAACAATAGCTTATTCCATAGTAAATAAATAACAAGTAGATATGAAGAAATGACAAAACTCCCCTCCGCGCTTGTATATTGGAGCGCGAATATATTTAGCAGCGGAAGCAGGAGACGGCTAGACATCTTGTGGAGTCAAGGGTGATCAAGCGGGTCACCTGCCCGAGCCTACTCGAGTAAGGTAGGTTGGTGACCAGCTTCCTTAAGTCGACCACCCTCTGGCCGAAAGCAGAGAGAACCTAGCGGTAAGACAGTTCCTTCTCTGCTTTTCACTAGAATTTGAAATATTGCGAAAGAAATAGAACTCAGCGCTATATTGTCTATCACTATAGCGTAGTATATGCAATTGGTCAAATATATTTCCAGGTCAAAATTTTGAATTAATATTTTAAGTTAAACAAAAATAAAACCTATTCAATACATTTTATTCTCCGCTTTCAGCGCTAATTTGAGACATTGATCTTCTTTTCTTGTACATAAATAAAAGTAAAACATTTATTTTAATCAAATACATGTTCTTTTATACATATTTTCAGTATAAAATGTTTATATATTGAGTTGACTGCATTTTTCTTGTAAACGAAAGAACATCATCGAATATATTCTAATATTTGAAGTTAAAATAACAACTAGCGCTACTTGTTGCGAAACGGCTGTTATTACAGTAATTGGATCTTGCGAAGGCTTTATATGCCTTTATCATACAAATACAAGAGAATTTTTATCTTGGTACTCATGAAATAAAGTTGATTTTTAAGATTCATTCTTTTGTTCCGTAGATTCAAATTGTTCGGAAATAATTATTGTTATTGCATAATAAGAATTCATAAAAAATAGTATGATTATATTTTTCCTTTAGTATTAACTAGTGGTCAAGTTAGTGTACATATAATATATACGTAGGAATTTTATAACTTTTTTAGAATCTTATTTCATCTACCGAGACAGGTGTTAGACAAGCGTACCAAATTTTAATTATTTTATAGATAAATAATAATTTTTATTTTGGAAAATATTAATATATTTAAAATCACCTTACATTACATAATCATAAAAATAGAATAAAATAAGAAAAATAAACTAATGAAACTATACAAAAAATGAATAAGTCACAATTGTCGAACACAAACACTACGGGTGTTTGTGTTCGACAAAGGTTGAATTGCAAACATCAATGAATGGAATGGGATTAAAATAAAATACAAAGAGTTGAATAAACGCCTGTAACAGAGCAACTTTTCATTTCGCATTTAACTTTACCCCAATATTGAACTGGAAAGGAAAACGGTGTACCTACTTTTAATATTAAAATATCATAGTGAATATTACTTAGTGAATATTAGTTAGAAAATCTGTATTATAAATTACGAGAACAAACATTTTCATTTAATATTTAAATTCATATGTATGTTTGGTTAGAATTACTTCTTCTTTCTTCTATAAGAGATACATGAACGGTGTTAAGATTTAAGAAAGTTTTCAGACGTCAGTGTCAAGAAATTATATGTTGTGTGGTACTCAACGCTACATCGCGCTCTTACTAGAGTAGTAACATGAAAATGTGTACAATCAACGTTAGTGTTTGAAATTAATTATTTTATTTTTTTCGTTTTATTAAAACAAGGTGCAGCGTTAAGTTCCGGCAGTGAACACGCAATGTCTCATATTTTACTGGAAAATGGGGAATATGTATTTATAACAGTAGTAGTATAAAAAATAGCAGATAAAATTTACAGAAAAAGGGCCTACATTTGGAAATACACATTTATAGGGGGCTTTTTTTGAGGTCGTTGTCAGATCTTAAGTTTATGCTGGGACCCATTGGGAACTTTGGATACAAGGGGGAAAATCATATAACAGTTAACAAAAATATCTTTCTTCTGTTATATATATTTGATCTATTCGATCGCATATTTACCGCTTACGCGGTAGTGATGAGATCGATTCCGGCTATGTAATTTAAAAACTTTTAATTATATAATTTAAAGTTATCCAATTACATGTTTTATCTGATATTATATTTGTTAACGGTCCTTCGATCTTTTCAGTTGAGTACAAAAAATGGTTTTACACAATATCTCATTTATTTCATCAAACGTCATTTTAATTTGAATTTTTATGAATATTAAAAAAGTGAAGAGTCTTGTACTAGTTTTTTTTAACTTCACGCTATTGTTAAACAGCACGAGCAAGACCATATGGAATATTTCTATCTATTATCATATACTTATTTTAGTACATTAAAAGAGTATGTTCTTATCAATTTAATTATACATAATAGTATTGGCACTAATTGGTAAATTGAGTAGATTCATTAACTTTATATATTTTATAAGTTTAACATATAAGAAGTAATGTTAAATATCACTAGCAAAACTGTATAGAACTATTCAATTTCCTTTTGAGTAACTTTTATTTTAAGACCTATAAACAATATGTTATTCTCAATTATAGCTAATAATTAATTACACATTGATTTATATAATATATGGATAAATACATTATGTAAAAGAGCAACTGTTGAATTTCTTGCCGGCTCTTCTCAGCAGAACTGCCTTCCAAACTGGTGGTAGCTTCTTTTTTGTTTACATGTTAATTCGACGATTCAAAAGTGCTTATAAGAGTTTATTTGAATAAGTAATATTTTGAATTTGAATACTTTAATGATTGTATAAATTTAACATATAAAAGTTGCTCATTTGACAGTATGTCCAAATATTTATAAATAGACAGTTTCGTTAGCCATGATCAGTCGAATAAACTAACCAGAATGTAACGCTGCTTGTTTTATTATTCCCATATTCAAACCACTACTGGAACACTATATAGCGCACATATTAGGGTAGGCAGAGGGAATCTTTCAAATTAGTATTAAAACACTTCCGTTCCCCACGTTCCGCAAAATTTTGGAGGCATTGCGTATGAACTCAAACATAGAGTTACCAGAGCGAAGAAATGAAAATATTAAATATTTCATTTCCTCGAAGGGGAATCGAACCCACATCCATCGCGTTTACAATCGTACGCTTGTAACTCTGGGCCACGACGGTCTCTAATATTATTTGCAAAGTTAAGTATTCATTGATTTCCCAGTGGGGGCTCCGAAATACAAAAGCCGGAACATATAGTTATATAAGTACATATTTTGAAAGCAAAGCTGATTATATTTCTGATATTACTTCCTTATTGCAATGAAGTCAGATAATTCACAATTGAGATTGAGAAATAGATAGTTTCCACTAAATAAAACAAGTAAAATTTAACTGGAAATCTACTGTTAAGATACTACGTTTCCCACTTTGCGCCGAATTATGAAGGAAATGAAAATATTAAATATGTAATTTCCTAAAATGAAAATTCAACCCACAACCAGTCGCGTTTACAGTTGCACGCTTGTGCCCCTGCGCCACAACTGGCTAGTATGAAGATAATATATACTAAGTAAGGAGATAAACTAGAACTATATAAAATGGCCTAACATTTTTATTCACAACCACTTTACAAAGAAATAAACCATGTGAAATAAACGGCAATTTACTCCAAAGAAAACGTCAAAAGTACGGTTGTTCTTTCCATAACCACTCTTCACCCTCAATTAGTTATACATTTAACGTCAAGTTATATCGTTTGCTCGTGTTGCGTGAAATATCAAATATCCTGTTAAGCCTTTTGTATGTGACAGCTACTGTTAGAGAACTTTACAACGGGTTAGAGCCCGAGGGAGTTTAGGGGTCAAGAATCTTTGAAGAAGGTATTTACGAACTTTCAGAGGTAGATTTGTTACTTTATTCCATCGTCTCGAGGTTATTGATTTAACAGTGATATTTAAATATAAATAGTGATTTGCAAAGGTTAATTGTTAAGTATCAAAGGCCTGTCGTGGCGCAGTGGCACAAAGTGTGACTGTAAAACCGACTGGTTGTGGGTTCGATCCCCACTCGAGGAGATGAAATATTTACTTAAATTTATATTTCCATTTCTTCGCTCTGGTGTCGAGGTTAAGCGCGGCGTTGAGTTCTGCCACTCAACACGCAATGCCTCCAGAATTCGGCAGAAAGTGGGGAACGGGGTGTCCTATGACACTAGGTTCCCTCTGCCTACACTGCTGGGTGCGGGATACAGCGTAAAGCTGATTTATTTATTTTTATGTATGAAATAGTAAGGTAAGACTTGGATGGGTAATGTAAGAAGTGGGTGAAAAATGAGTATCGAAGTATCTTAACTCTAGGTTTCCTCTGCTTATCCTGCTTTGCGGGAAAAAGTTTGAAACTACCTGTCTAGTAATATTTTTAGCTTCACATTGTATCCCGCGCTTATCAGGCTAACCTGACGAACAGAGGGAACCGGGAAACCTAGCGGTGAGACACTTCCTTCCAATTAAGACACTCACGTTCATCACTTTCCGCTGAATTCTATAGGTACTGCGTGTTGAATGGCGAAACTCAACGCCGCGCCTTGACTTGACTTCTATCGTTACCAGAGGAAGAAAATGAAAATATTAAATTTTTCATATCCTCGAGTGGGATTCGAACTCATAACTTGTCGCATTTACAGTCTCACATTTGTGCCCCTGTTTCACGCCTGACCCCAATGTAGCCTTTTAATTATGTATTTCAATTAACGCTTTCAATTTGTAATTAGAACGTGATCACATATATTAGACAGTATACGTAGTAATAGTAGTGAGTTCGAATTCCATTTGGTGGAAGACATTATATATGTATTTATAATAAAATTATACATTTTTCACATTTTTCCCAAAAAGGTGAAAAGTGTAGAACAGTGTGGCTAATACTTTCTTCTACACCGTGAAGTACTCCCACGGTGGACACAAAGAATGGTGGACGCTTTTCCAATTTAAGAAAAATTTAAAATTTTGTTTCACTGTTTTAAAGGACAGTCTATTTAACAGAGTGAACGGTGCAGAAGATTACTTTTTTGCAATGTCTATAAATACCTGATCGTTGCTAAGAAAATAAATATCGAGCACGTTAGCGTTGTAACAAAAACACACATTAAAATTAGTACATTAATTTAGGAGCTACAATGTCACGGACAGACGCACATGTACAATATGCAAGAAAATGCGAGATTTTTAATTATCGCCTCCTCCTGTCGCCTGTGTCACATCTGTGCACTTTGGTTAGATTAGTTGTCATTCCCAAAATGTTATTACAAAATTCTAATTAAACTTTGACTTCTCACCAAGCGTTAATTGCATAAAAACAACTCGCTAAAACCCGCCATAATTGGAACAAGGTGTCAGACAGTTGTAATAACGAGAACTTAAATTAAAAACTGCGAGAGCTCAGCATGTCTTTTACATATACTTTTGAATAATTGCTTACTCTAAATTTAGAGACAGCACTATTTTAACATAGCCTGTGTTTACGTAAAGGCCTAGCTCGGCTGGCGGTAAACGCGGCCAAAATTCCGGAAATTAGAAGCATAATTTCCTCGTTATATATATTTTTTGATAGTAGAAATTGTGTGATTTATGTTTATTTAGAAAACGTAAGTATAAAATATTTAACGTAGCGTTTTTTTATTCGACAATTTTTATAAATCTCCGTAGCGTATAATAATTTTGATATGGCTTGATGAGAACACAATTTTTTAGTGGTTGGTTGGTTGGATGGTTCACTTGGATGATTTCTAAGAGACGCGTCTAGCCCGCTATATTAAAATTTTTATACATTTACGAAATAAGTATTTTTCCTTCCTAGGTGTGTAAGAACATTTAAAGAAAATAAAAATATTATGTGATTTATCGTATGTTAAATATTGCTGGCTGGCTGTAAACGCGATGGTTGTGTGTCGATATACACTCAGAGGAATAGCTTGCTGTTGTTTTCCGTTTGCAAGACAAAATTTTAAAACAATTTAGACGGAAAGCGTAGTACGGTGCGTTAGCTGTTATTTCACACCGCCTACCCCCGCTTTATGCATATGTGGTAAAAACACGAAACTATAGGCAAGAAAATTTATATCTTTCATACAAGCTTCGATAAACAAATTTTCCTAATTGATATAATAATGGAGTGCCTGGAGCATTCAAAACCGTAAAACCTCGGATTAGAGTTATAGCGAATGAATTAATACGATCGATGTGGGATATTGTTTCTTAAACTATAAATTGCAATGTTTACCCAAAATTTTTTTGTGCATTCCATTTTTTCATTGTTTAAACAAATTATTATAAAAAATTTATGTTTGACCATATATTTTCACTTTAAACAGTTTTTTTTTTATGTATATGTTAAATCTTACCTGAGTAGACATATAGGAACATTTTTCAATGATACCTGTGTATATATATAGCAGTAGGGATCTCGAACAGGTAGAAAAACGTGGAGGGGAGAGCGGAGCGATAGCTGCTATGCACAATAGAATTTCTCGGCCAGTTTAATTATAAATGAAACGTACTCTATTATGTACATTAAAAAAATAAGGTAATTAATTACGACCAACGAAAAGAGTTAAAAAATTAGTAGTGCAAAATCTGTTTATTTAAATATTGTACATTGTTGTCTACATCAAATATTTTCTTCTACTTCATCAATCTGTATAATAGGTGAAGTATTGGAACAACTATTTCCGCTGCACTGTAAAAATGCTACACTGTAGTATAAACCACTTTTTCTGCATCCACACGCAGCTCCACATCCCTTTTTGCAATTACAAAATAAAATTTACAATAAATTATCAGGAGCAGGTAATTGATTCATTGTTATTGGGATGCACATGTTATTGGAATACTTCCATCCCCAAGTTTCAATAACTACGTCATTTCCTAGTTATACCTGAATTTGTAGGTACACTCTTTTAAGGTGCTCAAACGCTGCATCAGTTGTTGGAGGCAGTGATGACAAAAGAACACTCGTATTTTTGGCTGTTGCTTTTATGAAAGAATTGTACCTTAATGTATTTAAATCATGAGCTTTAGACGGAGCGCCATATCAACTCAAAATACATGCTACACCTGCTTGCAATATATTATTGGGGTCTTCATTGATATTTTCAAATACTTTTACTGAGTCGTGTAAATCAATCCGTTTCTCAAAATTTTTGGCAAACTTAATTTTTCCTTTATT
>JAATLQ010022378.1:0-37629 GCA_013421005.1 Heliconius erato x Heliconius himera
TTTTTTTTTTTTTTTTTTTTTTTTTTTTTTTTTTTTTTAGTTCCGACGCATCGACTCGCGGGGTCTGGCACACTGGCATTCGTTGGTTCTGGCGCTTGCGCCAGAACCAACGAATCCATACTACTGTCTTAACACTAGGTTTCCTCTGCCTACCCTCTGCTGTGTGCAGGATACAGCGTGAAGCTGATTTAATTTTTTTTAAGTAATAGTTAAAACATTGTTAGTAGTATAATAATTTTATTACTCTGTCCAAGAACATTCCGAGGGTATAAATTTATTGAAAAAAGATGGTTTGAACTTCACAAAGAATACATATCGTTGTATTTTTGTAAAATAATAAAATTAATACTTTTATTTTGAAAAGAGCAACTGTTGAGGGTGTTGGCGATTCTTGTTTGCAGGACTGCCCTTCGACGCGGTGGTAGTTTTTAATTCGATTAATTAATATATTCATTTCCTCGCTCTGCCGCCATTCAACACGCTTCCAAAGTTCGGGGGAAAGTGGGGGGCGGAAGTATCTTAATTGGAGTAAGGTGTCTAAAACTAGGGTCCCAGGTTCCCTCTGCCTACCCTTGCTATGTGCGGGATACAGAATCTGAAAAAAGCGAATAATAAAACACGATATACGTATCGAAGATATAATCGCTGAATACTTATTATTAATTCATGCAGAGTATTTAAAAGTTAAGTATATATAAAAGCAACCCTTGGTTACTGAGCGACTGAAAGACAACGTACGGACGAAACTACTTAGAAAGTTGAAATTTGACATGTAAATAGGTTAGGAAGTATTACGGAGGACAAAGAAGGGTTTTCACAAAATCCCTACAGAAACGGGAAAAAACGGAATTTTCCATTTAACATTTAGCCCACGAACAAATTTACGGGCGATAACTAATAAATAATACTAGTAAGATTTTTCTACATCAGCTCCAATGTACGGAATAATAAAGTACCCGTTACTTGCTACATCCCAACGGGACGATGCTGACGGTAGTAATAGCCTTGCATAAGGCAATACGTTTCAAGGCTCTTAGGTATCTGTATCGAGATATGTATGATATTATTAATGTGTTATATTCGTTTGTAGTATTAGCAATTACTTGTATGTATATTCAGGTTAATACATTATACACATATGTATATTTGAAAAAAAAATCTTTTTTTTTTATTTTTCTTTATAGCTTCACGCTGTATTCCGCACATAGGGAGATAGGCAAGGTAGCCTGAGATCCTAATCATAAGACATTCCGTTCACATTCTCACATTGCCTCCGCTGGTCTGATGATGGAGCCAACATCTGTATAGTGGAACACTTCAAAAGCTGCTAAACCAATCGAGTTTAGGCTCATATAATTTATAGGTCCGAGAACGTTCTATAGCACTTGACCATATATTATTCATAATAGCGTGTGAAGCGCAATTACGATAATGCCACTTCATGACTTATTAAAATTATATTTTGTGTTCTAATTCCGTCGTACCTATAACTAGAAGACCAAAAGTGGATTATACCATTTAATACATCAAAGTCATGTTTCCTTGAGGCTTTCTCAGAAAATACTAAATTTTTGTGAAAATAATTTATATGAACCCGTCGTGGCGAAGTGATATCTCGTCCGCCTGTAAGCGCGACGGTTGTGTGTCTAATCTATCTTCTAGGGGATGAATTGTTTTCATTGCATCCAGTTGAGTTATGCTATTTAACACGCAATATCTGGAAAATTGAGCGATGCATGGGGAACAGAGTCTCTTAACATTTGGTTCCCTTTGACTACTCTGCTGTATGCGGGATACAGCGTGAAGCTGAATATTATCCTATTATCTCGAGTGTAGTACAGAAAATGTATCAGAAAAAGCAAACATTTGAAACAAAGCACCACATTTGCTACATCCAATTTGCGGTTCAATTAGCGTAGAATCGACATTGTACTCTCTCTATACAAGTATCGAGCGTTATTTTGTAGCAAAAGAATAATTTCGATAAGACATTTTATATGTTTTTTTAGCTTTTTTTGCTGGGGGAACCTAGTGACACTCTTTTCCTCACATACTACCCAATTTTCGAAATATTTGCTTGTTAAGGAGCGGTACTGAACGCAGCGCCTTGCCTTGTGAAAAGAACGGGAGAATGAAATAATAATGGAATTATATATATTCGAATACACAACTTTCGTGTTTACAGTCAGACGTTGCGCTGCTAAGCCACGACGGCCTCTTATATCTCCTTAAAATGGAAAAATATAGAGAAGTATCGTATTTGGTATTTTGAGTTTAAATTCTATTTACACTAATAAATTGCATTGAACATTAATAAAGGAAGTGCCAATAACTATAATGTCTCACAATACACAATGTTTCAAATTGAGGCAAGATATGGAGGACGAAGTGTCTGAACATTAGGCTCTCTCCGCCTATTAAAAAAATAACATAATACTTTGTTGTAAGCCTTTTAAATTAAAATAACAATTAAAAATACAATCTTAAATTAAAATAATAGATAACTTAGTGTTATGTCATTATTTGTCTTTGCCTATCCTGAAAGTAGTGAAAAAAAAATCCTTAATAAGGTAAATCATTCAATTTTATCATGATATAAACATCACATGGAGGCATATCAGATAACATTTCGTATATAATTACGTTAATAATCGTTCAAAATAACTGTTATTTTCTTTTATTAAGGTAATAGCATAATATGTTTTTATATGAATGTATGAGATCATGTTATATTTTATTAATAAATAAATAAATAAATAGAGTAGGTCGTCGGGACGCAGGGGCACAAGCGTGCGATTGTAAACGCGAGGATCGTTGGTTCGATTCCCATTATGAAATATTTAATATTTTTGAGTTTTTTTTTGTTTCGTTGAGTTCCGTCAAAATGCAGTACCTCGAGAATTCGGCGAAAAGTGGACAGCTAATGTGGTTATGGTAACTAATTATTTTAAAACAAGGTTTCCAGGTTTCCTTTGTTTATCCTATTATATGTGATACAGCGTGAAGCAAAAAAAAATTGTTGTGATGGTGATTAATATTGTTAAAGTGAGGAAGAATAATAAATAAATAAAGATCACTTAGTTGTCTGTCTGTGTGTCTGTGAGCCTTTATCTCAAGAATGTTTGTAAATATCGAGTTGAAATTCAAACGATTCAATTCTTCAGTCCCATGATTTCCTAAAAAAAATATTTCTACATTTATTAAAAAAGATATGGCCGTTTATATCGCAAAAAACGCGTATTTCGACATAAAAAAAAATCATGGGGTACTTACGATTGACCTAGAATTATGAAATTTGGCAGCTAGCATCTACATGTAGTACTAATTCAGGAAAACTGATTGTGATTAAATCCTAAAAAATAATAAGCCTTAAAAGGGTGGCAAATTTTGGTATTAAAGCTAAGCTAAGCTTGTATTTCAGAAACTCCGTACAAAAATTCGACACCTTGAATTTTTGTACGGAACCCTCGGTGAGCGAGCCGAACTGGCACTTGTCCGGTTTTATTACATATCTATACACAAAAAAAAACAGGAACTACAAACATGGTCTTGGAGAATTTAGCGAAGAAGAAGCAATTTTACATTATAGCGGTGATTGGATTAAATGAGCACAAAATATTACCAATCAAACAACAGTCATATTAATGGCTCTTAAAAGTCAATATGAAAAACTAGTTTCAACAGAAGTTTTTGAAAATTTTCAAAGGTTTTTCCATTAAAATTTTCGAAAAGTCAAAGTTGAAAACGTCGCTTATAAAAGTGAAATTAAAATGAACAAAACAAATGTGTTGTGAAATAGTGCATTCATAGTTGGTTTGTTAATTTTGTATTTGACTGTTATTTCTTTAGTTTCTTTTTGTATAATTGCGCTTATTAAGCTCTAGCTCTAGCTCCCTCACGCTGTATCCCGCACATATTATTGTAGGTAGAAGGAACCTGGGAACTTAGCGTTAACACTCCATTCTCATTAAAACATTTTCGTTCCACACTTTTCTCTGAATTCTGGAGGCATTGCGTTTTGAGCTGCGGAACTTAATATCGCGTTTTGTCTCGTTTTCAGAGTGAAGGAATGAAAATATTAAATATTTAATTTTTTCCTCCCGCAACCCACAACCTGTAGCGCTTCATGCTTGTGCCCCTGCGCCACGATCGGCCCTTAGACTGGACACGACTAATCTCGGCGGTAGCTTAAAAATTGTATAAATTTTCGCGATAGCTTTGTCTAGTCTTTCTTATTAATTTTGTATATATTTATGCAATCGATATATTTATATTTAGCCATCTTTATTTTAAAGGGAATTTTGAAAAACAATGGAGTAATGTATTTTATTTTCTATTAGCGGCCCCCGTGCGGCTACGCCCGCTAAAAATATACGAATGTTTATTTAAGTGTATTTAAGAAATAACAGGCCAAGCGCGAATCGGACCCGACCGTCGAGGTTTCTATACTAACTATAAATTTAAATCTACTGAAGGCCGTTTGTGGTACAGGGACGCATGACTGTAAGCATGACAGTTTATGAGTTTGATTCCAACTCGAGAAAATAAAATATTTCGTTATAAAGATGCAAGAGTGCGGCGTTAAGTTACGCCACTCAACACGCAAGGGCTCCCGAATTAGTAGGAATGTGTAGAACAGAAATGTCTTAAAGGAAACGTAGTGTCTTAACAATAGGATTCCTCTTCCTACTCTGCTATGTACTAGATACAGCGTGAAGCTAAAAAATCTATTTAAAGCTGCCTTCTAGGAGCTTAATATTTTAATGTCTTGTAAGAGATACGACTTTTAATTTAAATATTGCTTCAAAGCAGTGATATCTGATATTTTAATAAGTCTCGTATTAAATTACTGGCTGTATTCCTTTTACGCTAAGATAAGAAAGATATTTATAAAAAATTAAGAGTTTAGGTTAAATATTTTAATTATTTTTTATATAAATCAAAATATAATATACAGATAATTCCTACAATTTAGTTTCCGTGAATTATAGAACGTAGAAGTGTCAGAAAAATTAGAAAGGCAGAATATCATGAACATGTATGTTGTTAACATATTTATGTTGTTAACATAAAAAAGTTGTAATAAGCGTATAAAAATTTCGACGTAGCTTGGCGAGAACGTATGGCTTAGTGGTGGCGAGGGTTCGAGTCCCGTTACGTTCAATTTTTTATACGTTTTCTAAATAAGTATGTAATAATGAAAATAATCTTTATGCAATTAGGCCATTACAAGCATATTTGAATTTGAATTTGATCTCCAGAATTCGGCTGAATGAGGGGGACGGAAGTGTCTTAATGGAAACGGAGGGCAACACTGGGTCCCTAGGGTCCCTCTGCCAACTCTGCTATATACAAGATACAGTGTGAAGCCAAAAAAAGCCATCATTAGCTTCCCGAAGATTAATAATATTTAATTACGCGCATTATTATTATTATTATAGTAATCTTGGAAATAATAGATCGGGAGAAATGTTTCTTTTGTCAGCATATTTATAAACATATATATATATATTAGGTTAAATTGAGGCCGGTCGTGGCGCAGCGGCACGAGATGTTACTGCAAAACCGACTGGTTGTGGGTTCGATCCCCACTCGAGGAGATGAAATATTTACTTAAATTTATGTTTCCATTTCTTCGCTCTGGTGTCGAGGATAAGCGCGGCGTTGAGTTCTGCCCCTCAACACGCAATGCCTCCAGAATTCGGCAGAAAGTGGGGAACGGAGTGTCTTAACACTGGGTTCCCTCTGCCTACCCTGCTGTGTGCGGGATACAGCGTGAAGCTAATTTAATTTTTATTTAATTTTTAATTTAATATTTATATTATAGCATAGCCAATTGAAGTGCAATATATCACATTGGTCACAATTAGATTAATAACTTGACACATATACACCAAAAATCTCCAGTTCTTTTCACTCTGAGACTTTTAAAAGATTTTATAATTTCTTCGAATGTTACATAAACAAACTTAAAACTATTCTCTATGGATTATATAAACGGTACTTTAATTATTTAGCTGCACCTGGAGACGACTTCAATGAGGGAGTTTCTTTATCCAGTATTTCTACAAAATAATTCTCAGGAATGCTTACAGCTTCAAGATATAATTGCATTTATTAATGTTTTTTTCTATATTTAGTCGTACCTATTCATTTCAAACTTTAGTCATTTTAAACTCCTCGCGTTTAATTTATTTCCTATCTTTTTTATATATAAAATTAATGTTTGTCTGTATGTTTTTTAAAGAATTGCGAACTGATTATATTTAACAAAGTTATTGTGCACAAGCCCGCAAAGGTTTCTGTCTTTCTCAAAATTAATTGAATATTTGTGTAATGTCTTTCCTACAAATTTATTTTGGTTGTTTATATGTATAAAAATTTATTATTTTTAAAATATTTTAAAAATAAGAAAAATTTATATATAACGTATTATATCTGACCTGCTTAAAGAAATTTGGACCACGATTCGTGTCTGTGAACTTAGCAGAGCATTTTCCAGCAGATCAAAAATAAATTAGAGTTCTCTTCACATGCAGCTGAGTTCTATCGTTCCTGATAGATTTTACAAATAGTTCTGGCGTTTTTACCCCGGAAAAAGTTACTTAAAAAAATGATCTGCTAACTTCCCGTAGCAGATCATTTATTTGCAAATAAAAATCGGTGCGAGTTCTGCACACATAGGGATGAAAAAAAAGTTCCTGATCATTTTTAACAATAGTTCTGTTGATTTCACAAAGAAAAAAAATTTTCAACAAAATGAAAGGACGTTCGTTTCGTAAACAGTTCCATAGGTAAAGTAATTTTAAAAATAAATAAAATTCAAATAGATGCGAGAACTCTTAATTTTATAATAGAATACAAGTCGTTCTATGATATTTATCTTGAAAAAAGACCAGAACTAGAGCATACTTGAATGTATGAAATAATGAAAACTGTCTATTTAAACTCTTCATATAACTTAGCACGAGATATTTTTTTCTGGTCATACGCAGACTCGGGAACTCTTCGATTTCTAATATGATACGAATAGTTCTATAATAAAAAGTTAATAACAAAACCAGAACTCAGAAAAAACAGCCAGCAGAGAATAGTTGAACATTGGATTTGTTAAGAAATATCAAATTAATTTGTAGAGACGTAAAAATATTTTTAAAAATAGAAATATCGTGCTGAGAAGCGAGAACTCTTCATTTTACAATAGAATAATAATATTTCTATGATATTAAGCTGTAAAAAAGGCCAGAACTCTGAAACAACTTCCAGCAGAGCATCATAGTTGAATGTATGAAATATTGAAAAATGTCTATTTAAACTCTTCATATGACTTAATACTAGATATTTTTTTTCTGATTGTACTCAGACTCGAAAATTCATCGATTTCTATCAGATTTCTATTCTTTTTCTGCTGGAAGTTTTTTCAGAGTTCTGGCCTTTTTTCCAGCTTAATATCATAGAACTCTTATTATTCTATTGTAAAACGACGAGTTCTCGCTTCCTAATACGATATTTCTATTTTTTTAAAATATTATTACGTCTCAACAAATTAATTTGATCTGCTGGAAAATGCTCTGCTAATTTTACAGACACCCACGATCCTAATGTTTTATATTATACAGTTCAAATAATACATCTCTATTGCGGTATTCCTATAAGCTTCATGGTAGGCAAAGGGAACTTAATGTTAAGACACTCGCTTCCCCATTTTCCACTCAATTCTGGATTGCGTGTTGAGTGGTGGAATTCAACGCCGCGTTTTGCTTCGACACCTGACCAGAAGAAATGAAAATATACATTTTAATAAATATTTCAAACCCACAACCTGTAGTGCTTACAGTCACACGCTAGTGCCCCTATGCCACGACTGTCCTCAAAAACATAAATTTTATTTAAAGTTTATTTATTAAAATCAAACAGTAATTACAGTAGAATAGTATACAAAACACGAGAATTAGAATTCCCTTAGGATCTGAGGCTGAAATAAATAAATAAAATAGTTAATGTTAGCTCAGTGTTGAATTTAACAAATATACAGGCAGAGTTCGAGTGTAACAGCCCGCATTATGACATTTGCCACTATATAAATTTACTGAATATGTCAAACAAAAGTGAATTTCTTCGGAAAGCGAAAATGGTGGTAGAGCTAAAGTTTTGCAAAATCCTCATATATCACTATAAACCAATTGTTAACGGTTTCTCCGCAAAAAAATTGGACTAAATTCGCGGAGAGTTTTTTAAATATTTATGGTCGCCCCACTGTCCACGGGCAATCCGCGGTATTGGTTTAGCCAAACAAAGCCCAGGTTATAGGCTATTTTATATTAGGTAATTTATAGTTAATATAATATAATATCGATGTAACCCACTGTAACTGGAGCCAGAGCTACTTCTGGCACTTATAATGTACCATGTATCAATTTTTTTTTTGCGGGTACATATAGTAGGTAAGCAATTTTTGAGTTGAATTTTTGAGGCATTACGTTTAGAGTGACGAAACTCAACGCCGCGCTTTACTTTATTGCCAGAGCGTGGAAATGAAAACATTAATAAATAATAATACATTCCCCCGAGTGGGAATCGAATCCACAACCGTCGCGTTTTAACACACACTTTTAGTTATAGTTATCAATTGGATAAGCCGACGAAGCCGCAAGTTAAAGCTAGTATTCTATATAATTTGAATTGCCTTCTGAATAACCCTCGCAAACCACAGGGTAGATGGAAGTGTACTGTGTAATATTCACAGGGTTCAGGCGCTAGAGTACAATTATAGGTTCCAACGTCTGTTATACGGGTGTTAGAATATTTTTCCTAGCTTCACGCTGTATCCCGCATATAGGTAAGCAGAGGGAAGGAGAGTTAAGTTATGATATTCAGTTACCTTCTTTCACTTTTTCCTAAATTTTAGCAGAAATGAGAAAAAAAATGAATTTCCTACCATTTAGGAGAGGAAAAGAAAATAGATTGTCCACCCTAGTTGGCATCCAATCCACACCCGAAACCTTTATATTCATACGCTTAGCCAATGGTCTCAATTATAATAAACAAGATAACTACAATTTTCTATAATAAAAAAACTTAAATTTAATATTATTATAGATAATTAATATTATTATTCAAATTCAAATTATAATACAACAGCCAGCCTGCGGTTAATCTATTTAAAAGCATGCCTGAAAGTATCAATTACATTGGTATATATCAAAATATATGTATAAAATATTTAGGCCAGGCCAGGCGTAGTATGGCAGCGAAGGTACTGAGTTCGATTATAATTTGTGGCAATAAGGTCATTTAATTTCTTTCACTCTGGCAAAATAAAGCGCGATGTTGAGTTACGTAATAACGAGTTAGTGCAATACTTAAGACGGAGTGTTGAAATAATTATTCCCTGAATAGGAATCGAACCTCACTTTCCGTCCAATTTCCGAGATATTGCGTACTGAGCTCGGGTTCAACTCAACGCCACACTTAGTCTTATAATCAGAGCGAAGAAATAAAAATAGTTCCCGAAACGATAATCGAACTCACAACCGCTGTGACCTATTAAAATACTATATGTACAAAATATATATACATATTTTAAATTGCTATTCATTTTTGCTCTTATATAGTATAGTAGTAGCGTAGTAAGCATATGTTAGGTTAAGACATCTCATCATATCTTGACAGTGACAAGGAACGTGAATCTTTATTAGCATAATGTTAGAAATTACGTCGTGGCGCAGCGGCACAGCATCTAATTGCAATCGCGACGGTTTCGACTTCGACTCCCACCCGAGTATTTATTTTCATTGTCTTAGCCTTGATATCAGAATATCAAAGAACGCGCGGCATTGAGTTCCGCCACAAAGCAACCCAATGCCTCAAAAATTGGGCGGAGAGTTAAGAACGGAGTGTCCTAACACTACTAGCTCTGTGCCTACTGTGGCTTGCACGAAATTACGTATTTTGTATGTATGTAATATTCTTTATTACTTCATATCTCCACAAACCGCTAAACGGATTTACATAATTGAGGAATCGTTAGATTTGTATTAGCAGCCCAAGTGTTCTTAAATAGGTGACGTTAAAAAAAATAATCATGGCGGCTGTGGGACGCCATTGGATTTAGTGAAAAAAAATTGTCGTTTCGAATACCACAATATGGGTATCAAATTCAAGAGCTCGATACGAGGATTTCAAAAAGATATATCTTGATTATCATTACCATAATTAATCCTAACAAAAAAGGGAAAAATAAAACCACCGTCTGCATAAAAGTAAAAAGAAAATAAACAAGTCCAATAGTTTATTAGGATTAACAGTCGGGATCTATAAGTGATTCTTTAATCAATAAAATCTTTAGCAGGAACCCCGCATAATTTAAAGAGGTCCCGTCTGTTACTTCTAATAACTGTTGGACTTGTTTATTTTCTTTTTACTTTTATGCAGTCGGGGTTTTTGTTTTAATATTTTTTTTTATTTACTTGTATGTATAATAAGAATTCCTTGAGGCCAGTCTGCAACTGTAAACGCTACAGGTTGTTAATTCGAGTCCAACTCAAGTAATAGAAGTATTTTGTACATTCATTTTCTCGCTATAATATTGAGTACGGCGTTGAGTTCCGCCACCCAACAATGAATGCCTTTAGAATTCAGCTGGAATTAATGTGGAAATGGCAGTATCTTAATTGAGTCCTTAAATATTAGGTTCCCAGGAACCCTCTGCCTAACCTGCTAAGTGCGCGATACAGCGTGAAATTTGGCATGTAGGTTCCATGGATGTAGGGGACTACTTTTATTTATTTATTCGTGCCTTTATATACCAAAACTTATTTCAATATTACATTTTATATCTAAAATGAATTGATGTTCAAGAAGAACGGAGAGGAAGAGGGAAATAAAGTTACATAAAATGTGGTTTGAACCTTGGACTCCTGTGTGTTAATTATATATAAGGGATCATTGTATTGAATTTTTGTTTAAAGAGTGTTGAGCTATAAAAGAAATTAATAAAAATTTTAAGTGAAAGAGATATTATCAAGCAGTGACTAACAAAAGGATTAGTCGAAATTGTTACGGTAACAAGAAAAAAAAGGTATTTTTTTTTAATTTTTCGTCTTAAAGTCCAGACAAAGTTGTAGGCTACATCTAGTTCAATATAATATACAAATTGATATTCATAATGTATATACAAATAAGAAAATAACATGAACATCGAACGTGAGTGACGTTTACGAGGAAAATATTGACATATCCCGTAATATTGACATATAGCGCAGCGGCACCTCGTCTGACTGTTGACGCGACGGTTGTGGGTTCGATTCGTATTCGGGAAATGATTTATTTTCATTGCCTCGCTTTGGTATCAAGACAACGTGCGGCGTCGAGTTTCACCAGGGAATACAACGTCGCGCGTGTTGGGGAACGGAGAGCCTTAACTCTAGGTTCCATATCTTTACACGATTTCCAATTCTGTACCTGGAATATTATGCCAGGTTTAGTTTGAGGAAGGTAATGCTTGTAGCATATTTGGGTAGGCTGAATGAAACTAGAGACTAAGAACTACGTTCCTCCCTACGCCTAATTTTTGAGACATTACGTATTGAGTGGCGGAGCTCAACGCCGCACTTTTGTCATTTTTCACCAGAGTGAGAAAATGAAAAGCAGTTCCGGTGCGCCACGACAGCCTCATTAAAATATATAAAACATAACGTCTATACATAACAATAGCTGTCTTCATCGATTATAAAGTGTTATTGCAGAAAGCAATATAAATGATGATTCCAAGTAAAATTGTGGCTTACCATGTATGTATTCATTCAATTAAACACTCTATAATTACTTAAGACGAGTGAGTCTTGTTATTGTAGTACGAAATGAAAATAACGTGTACATTTTGTAGAATTATTCAGCTAAGGAATAATTTCTTTTTAGGTTCACGCTGTATCTCGCGCTGAGGAGTGTAGGCCGAGGGAACCTGATAACCTAGTGTTAAGACATTACGTTCCCAATAAGACAGTTACGTTCATCTCTTTCCGCCGACTTCGCGAGGCCTAATGTGTTTAGTGACAGAACTCAACGTCGCTCTTTGCCTAGTAAATAATATAAAATAATAAATACATGTATATTTTTTTATATTTTTAAATATTAAATATTTTATATTATTATTTTATATAAGAAATAACATTATATCGGTACTAAAATTATATAGCTTAAGAGTGTGTTTGCGTAAACGCGCTAATCTCAGGAGCTATTGGTTAATTTGAAAACTTATTTTAGTGTTGGATAGTCCATTTGTTGAGGAAAGGTATAGGGTGTGGGACATCAGCGAGACGAGATCTTATATTCAACTCTTTTGTTATATATTTAATTTAGTTATTTATACGCTACAAAACAATAGAGGAAAATAATTACACAATTGTATTCGTAGCGAATAAATTTAGGACGCTGATGTAGTGTGTTTACAAATGTTGGTTTATGAACGATATTAATGAAAGTGCAAGACCCCTACAAAACTCTCCTCCTTTGAAAAAAAACGTATAAATCAGAATATAAAAAAACCAAAATAAAATTTATAAAATATTATGCCTATAAACTAAATTGATCCACGGGTGTCGTTGTTCGACCCGAGCTCGTAACACGATGCGGTGTTTTGCTGTCGTCGGCTGCTGCGCTTGCGCATTGTTGACGTTCTCCTGATGTTGTATTTGTGAGTTCGTCGACTTTGTTTTTGATGAAGGCAGGCGTGAGTCGGTCAATAACCGAAATTATGTATCGATTATTATTAGATACAGGTAGAGTGCACACGAAATTTTTCAACCCTTGTCACGTGAGATTCCGCCGTTTGATACGATAAGCTTGTTGTGTCCACGTACTTGTGTATTCCATACCAGGTCAGAAGTAATGAATTTTTAACATTATTCTTGTTGTTCTGTTCCTGGGTGCGTAGCGTCGTGTAATATACTATATATTCTTTTTCGTAATATGCGCAGTATATACGATTGACTTGCAATTGTTGGGCATCAGGTTGAGCCTTGGAAAGAAAATTACATTTTTCCATTCATTGTTTAATTGTCGCTATGGAACGTCTTCGACACATGCTTTGGATGCGTCAGTCATTATCGATGGCGGTGCGTGCGGAGAGGGTGCAGTCAGTGTTATGGTTCTCTACTGCCTGAGAAGTTTCCCTAGTTTCTTTGTTCTACCACATTTGTATTTATTCAATGGCGCTTAAATAGTAATAGTCGTAATTGTAGTGAGCCAGAATTAATTATCCTTTTCGGATTTAATAATCCTGTAATGCTGTCGACTAATCTGTTATTGCGCATATCGACTAATATATTGAGGCCAGTCGTGACGCAGCGGCACAAAGTGTGACTGTACAACTGAGTGGTTGTGGGTTCGATCCCCACACGAGGAATTGAAATATTTACTTAAATTTATATTTCCATTTCTTGTTCTGTATTTATTCTTGTGTCGAGGCAAAGCGCGGCGTTGAGTTCTGCCACTCAACACGCAATGCCTTCAGAATCCGGCAGAAAGTGGGGAACGTAGTGTCTTTCCCTCTGCCTACTCTGCTGTGTGCGGGATACAGCGTGAAGCTGATTAATATATTATCCTTTTTTATCGATGCCTTCGTAAAATTTTGCACTGTCAATTATTTCATCAGCTATTATTTAATTTTGCGTTCGATCTTGATGCGAAAATCTCAATGTGTGAGATTGCTGGTATATTGCCTCTTGGAATTCTAACCGGTGAGACCTGCTTGTGGGAAGCCGATTAAAATGTGCAGTCACCAAACTTGTGGAGATTAGCTTTGAGCAGTCGTTGAGTTGAAGTCCGGTTCACGTGGTTCGAAATATAGCACCACGGGAGTTGATTGGATCGTTGCGTCGGTCTCGTCGATAACTTCAGGCTGAAGCTGGCACCTCCCGTTTGGGTCACGAATATAGGCTATGGCATCGTGACAATGCTAATGAGACGAGACCTTATATTCAATTGTTTTATTATATATATTTAATTTGGTTATTTATACGCTACTAAACAATAGTGGAAAATAATTTCACAATTGTATTTGTAGCGAATAAATTTAGGGCGCTGATTTAGTGTAAACACACAAATGTTGTTTATGAACATTATTAATGAATGTGCGATACTCCTACAAGGGCTATATACGAGTATATATTAAATCACTGTACCTATAGTTAGAGATTTAACGAAAAAAATTAAAATTTTTATGAAAGTATAATATGTAATTTGGACGTATATTTTTCGTAAAAATCTAAAATTAAAATAATGCAAATGCTGCTTGTGGCCGCAAGCCTAGGCTCGAGTCCTGTAAGATTTTGCTGCCGACGATGTCTTCTCAAGCAGCCACGTAGTGCTTGCATTAACTCTGAATTATGAAAATAAGTTGTCCATAGGCTGTTTAACTAACTTCGTTGAAATGAATGCAAAATATGTAAACAGCTGGATATTGCGCGACCGTCCGAGCTCAGGCTTAATTAATCTAATATCCACCGCAGTGGCGCATTGCTAGTACTTCAATGTATTTTTTTATATCAAACTTAATTTTATTTATTTTTCTAAAAGGAAATTAATTTCATTTTTCTTAGGTACTATAAAAATGTTATTCTTTATTTGAGCGAAAAGGAAAAAAAACAGTCAAGTGCTAGTTGGAATCTTTTACTGAGGTTTCCGTACTATTTTCATGATATTGTATAATTAAATTATTATGGAACTTTTATAAGTCAATTCTCGTTCGCCTACATCCTGCAAAGATTTCAAATTACAGGTTTTTTCTTTCTTTATATTGTGAAGTTCTCATTAAGTTCTCACTTCTTGTAAAATTTCTCAACTCTAAGTCAACGGGTTTTTCCCACTATAGGTTTAAATTTTTGAAATCTTGCGTTTCGAGTGGCTCATTAACTCTTCGCTGTGCTTTGTAAAAAATTAAATTAAATTAGCTTCACGCTGTATCCCGCACACAGCAGGGTAGGCAGAGGGAACCTAGTGTTAAGACACTCCGTTCCCCACTTTCTGCAGAATTCTGGAGGCATTGCGTGTTGAGTGGCAGAACTCAACGCCGCGCTTAACCTCGACACCAGAGCGAAGAAATGGAAATATAAATTTAAGTAAATATTTCATCTCCTCGAGTGGGATTCGAACCCACAACCAGTCGGTTTTGCAGTCACACCTCGTGCCGCTGCGCCACGACCGGCCTCAAATGCTTTGTCTACGAGAAAAAAATATTAAGTTAATTTAAATATAATCTTTCCCCGAGAAAGTAACTTAAAACCGTCGAATTGCATGAATTATTTCATTTGCATTATAATTGCCTAAATGTATTTTAAGTAGCGTGGTGGGTAACAGTCTCATTTAATACTGACGACCAGGCCAGGCACGATACCTACAAAATTGTACTTAAAATATGCATATTCATATTTATTGTAAATGGAGACCGTTGTTTCCAACAGCGCTACCCTAATATTTCAGATTGTATAGTCACATTTATTTCAATTTTCATGACAAGGATAACTTGCAGACTAATGCTTAGCTGGATATAAACAAATTTAATTTTACACTATATCTTACATGGCAGGGTGGACAGACGGTAATGTCAAGACACTCCGCGCATGTAATTTTTTTTCCCGATTTTGAAATTTTCTGTGTTGAGTGGCGGTGTTAAACGCCGCGTTTTGGTTTGTTGGCGGAGCAAGAAAATGAAAACAATTCACTTACCCAAGAGGGTATCGAACCTACAATCGTCACGTTTAGTGTTACACGTAGTGCCACTGCGCTTCAACGACCTGATTAGTGTATAATGATACTGAAACTCAAAATATTCTAAAACTAATAACAATTTCTAAGCTTTTAATTCTTACCAAGAAAAAACAAATATTATAAACGAAAACGTATAAAAAATTTAAATGGGAGAATATCAACAAAATATATTAGCAACAATAATAAGCTATAATATATAATAATTTCAACATAGTTCGATAAAAATTTTGGCCTACTCGACGACGAGCGCCTTGCTCTGGTGACAAGACATGTCAACAACAAGCAATGTCTTAAAGTAACACACAATGTCTTAAAGTAACAAGCAATGTCTTAAAAATTGGACTGTTCATGATGATCGGAGTATTTTAACACTAGATGCTCCTTACCTACCCTATACGATGGGAAACACCGTGAAACTAATTACAATGATTTATACTAAGAATAGCTACGAACTAGCGACCACCTCAGTATCATAGTGTATTGATATCAATAACCACTCAACATTTCAATATAATATATTGAAATGTTGGGATCATGGGAAATGTTGAAATATAGGAATCGCTTTAAATCGAATTTAATAAATATTTCAGGGGCTTTGTATAAGCTGCTAACGAAACGAATATTTATATATTTTTTTCAATAAAAAAGAATAGAGCAGAATTTATTTTCCAATCAACATTAATATTGTTGGAAGCCGTCGTGGCGCAGTGGCTTAATGATGTGACTGTAACGCGTTGTGGGTTCGATCTCCACTCGAGGGAATGAATTATTATTTCTTAATATTTCCAAATCTTCGTTCTGGTACCAATGCATAAGCCCGGCGTTAAGTTCCTCCACTCAACACCTCTAATTCAGCGGAAAGTGGGGAACGGTGTGTCTTAACACTAGGTTCGATCTGCCTACTCTGCCGTATGCGGGATACAGCGTGAAGCTGATTTTGATTATTTGATATTGTGAAGGTTAAAAGTTTCATTGAATCTAATCTCGGGAACTAGATACTGGTTCGGATTGAATGGTTTTCTTTTTATTTTGCATTCAGTCTATTTATCGAGGAAGGCTTAGCTATGTTAGATGACGTTTCGATATTACCGACTGTTAATGAGGTCTAAGTTATCTCTTGCACTTAGACGGTGAATACATAATTCTTATTTATGTTCCCTGACCACGTGGGCGAAGCCGGGGTTAGTATTCGAGAGATTTCGGGAGAGGATTTAATTTCCAATCAAAGTAATAAAGTATATTATATTTTCATTTCCTCGCTCTGGTAACGGGCCGTCACTCATCATGTTTTCCGCCAGAATTCCGCCAGAAGGCGGAAAACGGGGAAGGGAAGTATCTTAATGGGAACCGAGTGCCTAAACGACTTGATGTGTGATCCCGGCCTAGAATATGATCATCCTGGTACTGGTGGTGTCGTAAGAGGCGACTAAAGTACGTGTCGTAGAGTCACGTCGCCAGCAATGGCAACACGCATGGGCAGACTCGACCGGATCATTTCCACCTCCGGCATTTAAAACCGGCGTGAAGTAGTGGCTTTATGCCACTGCGTTTCGCATCAGGTAATGCCGGGCTCCGGCGCCCAACCCTTCTTAAAGGCCGGCAACGCACCTGTTACTTCTCTGGTATTGCACGGGGTCGTGGGCGGCGGTGATCACTTACAATCACGTGACCCGTACGCTTGTTTGCCTTGTCTTTTCCATAAAAAAAAACACTAGGTTCCCAGGTTCCCTCTGTCTACCCCGCTATGTGCGACGTACAGCGTGAAGCTAAAAAAAATGTTACAAAATATGCAGTAGCCATTAGTACTAAAAAAGCCATTGTGTCCCGCCACTTTACTTGCAAATTATTTGATTCGGACAGAAAGGGAGGAATGGGGTGAAATCTACCCTGTTATGCGTATATATATGCTCTTGGGTTCGAACATCGTACGAGGTATTTCTCATATGTAGTGTATTAATGTTTCTCTGATCAGTTTAAATAAGGTCAAGTATTAAATTTTTCACGATTTTTCCGCATAGCAGGGTATGTAGAAAGGACCTAATATTAAGACACTAAGTTCTTTCTACATACTGAGGCGGAACTCAACGCCGCGGTGCATCTACTAGAGTGGGGAATTAAAAAATATTTTATTACAATTATTCCTACGAGTAGAGATCAAAATTACAACCTTTGCGTTTATAGCCTAAATAATATTTAGATCCATTAAAATTTGGAAAACTCATGCCTTTCATACATTATGTATGAACGCGTCACAAAGCCTTGATTGTACTTGACTCATGTTTTTCAGGGTTCCTTAGCAAATGTTAAAAATGAAACCCTTATAAATTCATGTCTGTCTGTACAATGCAGGTATATATGTCACAGCAACTTTACTCCGAAACTCCGAACCGTTTCAAAAATTGCAAATATAATTTTTGTCATCTTTACAAAAACTACGCGAAATCAAAGTGATAAGTAAAGTTCATAATAAGTGGCGCAGCCGCACAATGTCTGACAGTAAACGCGGCGGTTGTGAGTTCGATCCCCACTATTCTTAGTGTAATAATTTTATTGTGGTAGACAAAAGGCGGCGTTGACCTAAGCCATTCAACGTGCAACTCAATTTTTTTTTTTCGGAAATTGGGGAACCAAGATACTAGGTGCCCTCTCTCTATGCAGCTTTATTGTCATCAATCAAAGTTACAATACAAACATCTTATCAAAAATTATATTTCACTAGTTGTGTTTGATACAACGGAACCCTTTGTAGGCCGGGGACCGGTACGCACTTAACTTTTTCATTATTCATGAAGAAATAAACTTATTTCCAACGCTTAGAAGCTTATCTCTTTATATTATAAAGAAAAGCGTATTGTAAGTAGTTATTACAGTAATTTGATTTGATTTGGTATATTTTGCTTATAAACTAGATATTAGTATATTAAATTTAGCTACATTTTCTTACATTTTTATGGTATTTGCCGTTAAGGTAAAATTATTTGAATTAATGTGAGACTAAAGACTTTGTGTTGAGTGGTGAAACTCAACGCCGCACTTTGTCTATTACAGCGGAGAAGGTCCCCCGAGTCTTGATATTAAAGGTTCTCTGCTTCTAATCCACAAATGAAATATTTCTTAGCACCCTATGGATTCATAGAGAAACACTGTATGTTGAGTGGTGTAGCTAAACACCGCTCTTTTAGATCAAAATAATACATTTCTCCGAGTCCTGACCTTAATATTAGATTTTATTCTAGGGATTCACCGTGCGCGTGCCCATCGTGAGCGGGGTGTAGGTTTAGGAGACTCCTTAAAATGTACCTTAACGTTTGCCTCCAGTGCCTAAGAATCTTGCTCTATATTACCAAGTTTGAAATTACGATCACTCCAAGCCAAAGGAACCTTACCTTTGAATTTTCGAGATATTGTAACTTTAGGGGTGGAACTCTACTCCACGCCTTGTCTAAGGGCATTTATAAAAATGTGTTAAAAAATGTAACGACTACCGACTTAAGTTACTGTCAGAAATTTTAATGAGATTCCTTCATCATCACAAATCTTTGACAGTAAAAATAACATTTTAAAATTATTAACTCAGTTCATGAAAAGAAAAGAGGTTGAAATGAAAGATCGTTATATAGAGACTTTAAGTCTTTATAAAAGATGAAATGTTGACATTTTTAAAAATACTCTATGAAATTTGCTTTTTAATTTTTGTTTTTTTTTATTGTGAATGAAAGAGAACGAGAGAACGGTAGTGACTTATTTTTGTACTGAGTAGCGGAACTCAAAGGCCAAAGCAATGTCTCGAAGCTCTCAAGCAGTCACGTAATGCTTGCAATTTTTTTAGAGACAGAGTACCCTCCTTCCACTCTAGCCACCCGGTGTCACTGTAAAAGCCAGCAGGACTAACATCATTAATCTAAAGCTTAAAAAAATCTCTAGAATTTTGGAGCGGAAAGTGATGAGAGGAGTTTTTTTTAACATTAAGTTCCCTTTATCTACTCTGTTATACGGGAATACACGTGCTATTGTAACGAAAAAAATATCTTTGAAATTGCGTTTCCCGCCACTAAATACACTATACACATTTCTAGCACTATCCTATATTAGTTAGGTTGCGATTTTTTTAAAGAAAAGCGAATGTACACAATATGCAAAATAATTCAACGATACGAGACTAGTCGAACTAGAAATGACCTAAATAA
The DNA here is from genome assembly GCA_013421005.1 of Heliconius erato x Heliconius himera. Classification (NCBI taxonomy): domain Eukaryota; kingdom Metazoa; phylum Arthropoda; class Insecta; order Lepidoptera; family Nymphalidae; genus Heliconius; species Heliconius erato x Heliconius himera. Next base: position 19,956 of record JAATLQ010022378.1, read on the forward strand.
TGTCTCCAGATAATATCTCCCTATAAAGACAGTCACAGGCACAGCGTCTGACTGTAAGCGCGACGGTTGTGGGTTCGATTCCCACTCGAGGGAATGAAATATATTTTTGTTTCCACGCTCTAGTAACAAGATAAAGCAAACTCAACACACAAAGAAAATTAGGCGGTGCGTGAGAAACGAAGTGTTTTATGCGGGACACAGTGAAAAGCTAAAAAAAAACAAATACCTAAGAACATATTGTAAAATGTAGATATATCTCTTATATATCTACATTATACAATAGAAGAAACTATTTAGAATACCATGATTTCACCGTGCTGGTGCTCATCGCGTTGCAGGGTGAGGAGCTCAGATCAGTTCCTGGGGCTTGCGATCCTAGGGACCTCTCGAACCTACATCTGGGACCAAAGTGTAGGCTTAAGTTAAGGAACTCCTTTTTGTACCGATATAAAACATGAAAAAATATATTTATGTGTTGCATTTAACTGATTCTTTGTTACAGACATCATCAAGTACTCCTCCATCGTTGGCGGGGGTCATCATGAGATAATCAATTTTAATCAGGTAAGAAAATTTTATACTTCAATAAATATGCGGCGTTCAGTTCCGCCACTCATGCATTTGACGAAAAATGATGTATGGAAGTGTCTTTATGGGAACTTAGTGTCTTAAAAATAGATTCCTAGGTTCCCATCGCGTACCCTACCATGTTGGGGGATACAGCGTGAAGCTATAAAAAAATATATATTTTTTTAGTTTATGTTATTTTAAACCATCGTGACGCAGCGGCACACACAGCTGCTAACTGTAAGGGATATGGTTTAGGGTTTAATTCCCACTCGGGGTTATAAATTATTTTCATTTTCTCCCAAAAGTAACAAAACTAAGCGCGGCGTTGAATTCCGCCATTCAAAAACTAGTCAAATAGTTCCCTACTCTCTGCGGAAGTCTGGGGAAGTAGGGAACGATTTTAATGGAATAAAACGCACTTTGATTTTTACACTGCAAGAATAATAAAAATAATACATTTTTCCAAAAGGTGATTGTGGATTCCAACCACGAACTTGCATAAGTATTGTCCTAATGTGCCTCGATGGGTTAATAATTATTTATAAAATAAATACGTAGCATAAAAAGATTTACTTTAAAATATGTTCTGTTATTGTGAAGTATTCACGATTTATTTATGGCGTAGTAATCATGACCGCAAATTTCAGTCATGGGATTATTTATATTTATATGTAGTTATATCTATGAGTCCAGTCGTGGCGCAGGGGCACAAACTGTGACTGTAAAACCGATTAGTTGTGGATTCGATCCCCACTCTAAGAGATGAAACATTTACTTAAATTTATATTTCCATTTCTTCGCTCTGGTCTCGAGGCAAAGCGTGGCGTTGAGTTCTGCCACTCAATACGCAATGCCTCCAGAATTCGGCAGAAAGTGGGGAACGGAGTGTCTTAACACCCTAATGTTAAGTTGAACCTATTCCCTCTGCCTACCCTGCTCTTGCCGGGATACAGCGTGAAGCTGTTCTTTTTATGTAGCTATAATCTGTGGAATACCTAATGTTAAATAAAATATTATTTTTTATCTTTACTGTTTCCCACTTATAGCAGAGTAGACAGAAGAAGCGCAGCAATAAGGCACTCTTTTCCTAATTATTTATTCCCTTCTCATGCGGAATCGAACCCAAAACAATCACGTTTACAGTGCCACACCGCTTGCTGTGCCACAGCGCCACGACGGCCTTGTTCACTTCTATCCTTATCGGTGTTTAAGTCAAGTCAATGACTTTTCTTGACTCTTTTCTTTTTGTATATAAAAAAAAATAAAGATAGATACAAAACTCGGTGTTAAGTTACGCGATAAGTAATATAACACTAGGCTTATTTTCCCTCTGCCTAAATGCACTGAAATAATGAAAAAAAAACATTAATAAAAGTACGTAAATAAATATTTATATAAAACTGTGAAAGTTAAAGCTATTTACAAAGTTTTTAATTAGTGCGGCCATCGCCGCGAGGAGTGGACGTGCCATCTAGTAAAAGTCAATTTTGAAAACTTTTATACATGTCTCCTGTTGTTTTCAGCTTCACGCTTTATCCCGTAAATGGCATCCCGCATATTGTGTTAAAACATTCCCTTTTCGATGGAATTCGAGACGTTGCGTGTTTAGTGGGGGAACTAAACGCCGGGGGAACTAAATGTCTAACACTGATGCCTCCAATGGTTTCAGAGCAATAAATACATAAAAAGATGCAAAGAAATATTAGACCTCAAAAACAACTAAAAAAGAAATAGAAAGAAAAATAATATTAACAATATTATGAAAAGAGTTAAATATTAGAAATCCGTTCTACAAAGTATTACTTCAAGTTTGTTTCTCAATGAACCGCCAGTACAGCCAGTGAGGCCTTTAATTAAAACATAATTAAATTAATGAAGGCTGACGGCAGCCAAATTTTATGATTCTATTTTAATAAGCTCATAATTTTGCTTGTTCTTGTGTAAATATTCGGTAACACCGTGTGAGGCATCGTGACGATAGATGTGAGTTCGATACCCATTCTGGGAAATGATTGAGTATAAGTAGATACTTTCTATGAATTTATGTATTTCTTGCACGGCGATGTACAGCATTTAGCTCCGTCACCTGCCGCTCTGCCAGCGTGAAAAAACGTGATTGAAAAAATATAGTTTGTACATTGTGATCTTAAATATTCATTGGTATAATAGAAAATAAAATTTCCTAAATACTTTTTGTTTCCGCCTATACTAGAAAAAGAATGATTTATATAAATATATTTAGCTTTTTTAGCTTTACACTCTCTCACTCGCTAAGGATACCTAGCGGGATAGCTCTTTCACTCCGTCCTCTTCATACTTGCCTTCAGGGATCCTCATGCCTTCCAAGTCAGGTCAGGTCTCTCCCTGCCTCTTTTACCTCTCACTCTTATTATACCATCCTCAAAATTGGCTAAAAAAAAAACCCACATTTGCAAATATCTTCTAGCTTCACGTTGTATCCCGCATATAGCAGGGTAGGCAGAGGGAACCTAATGTGGATCCATTTTCCGTTGAAATTTTTAATTTACTCTAAATGCAAAATACATTGTGTTCCACGAATACATTTTCATTTGGCCGACATTTCGGTTTCACCTGTCAAGATCACGAATTGGCATTTTCATTTTCGCCATCATACAGCTTTTCGTGTAATTAAAATTTGATACTGTACCTAATTGAGACTGTCGTGACGCAGCGGCAGCGGCGACTGTAATGTAAACGCGATAGTTGTGGGTTCGATTCCCAGCCGGAGGGATGGCTTATTTTCATTGTTGAAAACGCCTGTTATGCACTTGTTATATTTCATAGCGGCAAACTTTTATAAATTTCCAAAAAAAAGCTACTTATTTAAAAAGAATCTTATCATAAGCTCCGCCTAAAAACATTTTCATTATTTCAACTAAGAATTATTTTTAATCATTTTTGCATTAAAACGGGTAGCCAATCAGAACTTAAATGTTAAGACACCTGTATTCGAGACAGCCGAGCCAAGAATGGGACTAAATACAACTAATCTTCACTAAGAGAGAAACTGTAAGAAGAAGAGCACAGCACAATCATTGAGGTTACAACTTACTTACTATACCTGTACTGTAACTGTATTTTCTCATACAATGGATCTAAAACAACATTTTCAATGGAACTTCCGTTAACTTGCACGGCGCCCAGTCGAAGAATTGGGGGAGCAATAACAGTGAACATTTCCGTAAGCAAATTGCCTCGCATGACTGGAACGCTTGGACCGATATAGAGGCGATATTGGTTACTCATCAACTAAATCGTATGGCTGTAAACGCGACGGTTGTGGGTTCGATTCTCAAGCGAAGGAATGAATTGGTTTCGTTTTTATAAGAAGACAAAGCGCGACGTTGAACTTGAATACAAACGTAGTATTTCATCGCTAAGTAATTTTTTCCATATAATTACTAACACATAAAAGAAATCGACATTAATAATTTTAAACTTACTCCAGACCACTATAACATTGAATAAAGAAAGTTTAAAAAGTAAAACAAAACTTTAACGATCGCGACTATCGCGCTAAACCCATACACTACATGCGAAGACGCACTTAAGAAAATTCACTGTAACTTTTACATTATGTACGTAATAGCAAAATTATGAACATTTGGAAAATATTTACACACATGTTTAAGCACTTTTCAGAAATAACATAAAAAAAATGGCGTGTTTAGTTGAAATGAATGAGTAAAGTTAGTTACTAATATTAAACTAAAGCACTAATATTTTTTTTATGTACGATGTTCCTGAGTGATGCGTATCACGCATATTGGAAATTTTTGTAGCTGGATTCGAATCTGATGGTCTGGTTTCGAATGTTTCTTAAAAAATGTCTGATGAGACGAGATGGTTCTTACCAATTTTATTATTTTAGGTCAACGAGAATGTAGCTTTAAAAATTGACAAATAAGATTGTGGAAGTGCATTAAGTAGTCATTTTGTATGAACGTCGAATGAAATACAGGTTCCCAATTTTTTGATTTTTTTTCAATTTCATAGTTGTAGGTAGGTCTACGAGAGTATCTCATATGTTTTGATTAAAGATACGGCAAAAACTATACAAACCCTCGTATTTTTTAAGGATACGGATTTTCTTTAACAGAGTGCCTTAAAAGTTGACTTACAAGCTTAAAATTTTTTTTGTGCTTTAAAGTACTGTAGACTTGGATATATGATGTTAATTTCCTCTTGGTAGCTCCATACAATCTTGAGAAAAAAGGTCTTGAAAGACGGACAGACGGACAGGCAGCCAAGTCAAGATGACTAAAAGGGTGAGGGTTCCGTTTTACGCTTGATTTACAAACCCAATAAAGTGTAAAAATTTGTTAAAAAATAATCCCGCACACACCAGTGTAGGCAGAAGGAACCTAGTGATAAGACACTTCGTTCCTCACTTTCTGCCGAATTTTGGAAGCATTGCGTGTTGAGTGGCAGAACTCAACGCCGCACTTGACTTCGACAGCAGAGCGAAGAAATGGAAATATAAATTTAAGTAAATATTTCATCTCCTCGAGTGGAGATCGAACCCACAACCAGCCAGTTTTACAGTCACACTTGGTGCCATTGCGCCACAACTGGCTTTTTAAAAAAATATTTAAATATTATCGCTGTTGTGTCGCAGTGTGATAGTGTATTTTGTACTACACTAGGTTGTATATTCAATCCCCACGAGGGGTATAATTATACTTAAATTTCTTTCATTTTTCACACTTGGTATCATAAAGCGCGGCGTTAAGTTCCGCTACAATAAAGAAATTCTCTTCTCTTTGCCTATCTTTTTCAATGCGGCAGATGGAATGAATAAAATATGATAAAAACAAGTTTCATGTTTAAAAGGCAGAGAGAGAGAGAAAAGATGGTGGAACTTTCATACGCAGTTACAACTTTTATTGCTAAGGCTTCTAATCTCTGGAAGTACTACTTCTATTTGATTTTTTTTATATTATAAATAATTAACTTATCGCAAAAACTATATTACACTGTTAACGAGCCTCAAGAAATTGTAGAAAAGTAGGAAACGAAAGTGTCTTAGTAGGGAGCGGAGTACCTTAATTCTAGGTTCCCAGGTTCCTTTTGCAAACATTTGGAGTTAATATTAAAAATAATATTCTTATATCGATGGTAGTTTGTTAGGATTTTTTAAAACGTAAAATGGAATATATGTACCTAATATTTTTTTTTCACGTACTAGTAAACATTTTGGGAAATTCTCTAGCAGGGCTCTCTCCTAGACTAGATTCCCTAATCTACTTCCATACTAATTTTGAACCTTCGAAGACCAGTAGTTTAGTCATTCATATAGAACTCCTGTACGTTGTACGCGTTGCTACGCCACCAACTAAAATAAATTTAAAAGAAAGACATTACACAAATACTCAATTCATTTTGAGTCATTTAATTGATTTGGTTTATTTTAAAAATATTGATTGTACCAACACAGAACCTTTGCAGGTTCGTGCACAACAACTTTGCTAACGATCACAACATGATCAAATGCATAGTTTACGATTTACAATATTTAAAGTAAGGATGTGGGTTCGATTCCAATTAATGTCATTTTCCCTCTTAAGTATTATAACGCGCGGCGTTGAGTTCTATCACATAACAAATGTCTTCACAACAGATTATCTCTGGTGGTTCTTAAAATAATCTTTCTGCTGTTAAAATAAGGGAAAAAAAGTTGAAACCGTCGCGGCGTAGGGACTAAAGCGTGCGACTGTATGAATGCGACGGTTGTGGGTTCGAATCTCACTAAGATTCGTAGCATTAATTTGGTAATTAAATATTTAATGTTTTCATTTCCTTGCTCTGGTAACGATACAACGAAAGCTCCACCAATCCGCCGCGCAATGTTCGAATACGGCGGGAAGTGCGTAACGAAAGTGTCTTAATGGGAACAGAGTGTCCTAACAATAGATGTCCAGATTCCCTCTGCCTGCTCTGCTGTGTGCGTGATACAGCGTGAAGCTAAAAAACAAATAAAAGGAAACCGACAGAAGAAGGAAAGCGGGTCGCTCATTCCTGCTGATGTTAAAAATAGGTCAATGGTTAAACGCTCATAGCTTAAATATTTATAAAGTTTTCTTTATCGAAACGTTGTTATCCGACTTTTTTTTACCTTTTTATTTTAAATTTTATAGAAAATATAGGTGGAAATATGTTTGGGAATTAAATATGTAAGAGGCTTATTTATGTTTAAATAACTTTGAAAAGTTTGAGCTTATGAATTTGATATACTTACAAATAAACTTTACCGATTTCTTTGATATCGATGGAGTCCGAAAATTACATATTTTTAATTGTTAAATGGTATAAAAGTATTGATTATTTCGTTAGCTGCTCTTTAATTATCTTTATTTTGAGGTATACAAAATATTACTTGATATTTTTTAATTTTTGTTTTAGTTTGTGCATAGCTATAATTGTAAAATAGATTTATATGATTTTTTTCTTAAAATAATTTTATATGTATATCATAAAGAATATCTGTCTATTAGACTATATTTATATAATTATAATTTAATTAGAATAAAAATATACTCTTTATTAAAGTTTTTTTTTGTCCACAGGAATTCGTTTTTACCGTGTACTACCCAATCAAAAACGGGGAAGTCCTGAGCGTTAGGCTTCTAAGGAGGACTAGGTGGGGGACGCCCCGGTCTATGGGAGTTTACCTCCTGGGCCTGGATATAGTTGTCAAAGATTTTGAACTTGCTGTAACGGATTCTCTCGTTGACGACCGGAATAAGCCAGTACCAGTAAGTACATATCCATTTTTCCTTAGTTTTTTTTGTTGAAAAAATACTTTAACTTATTCTAGAGATTGTTTGATTAGAGTGGCGGAACTCAACGCCGCTTTATCTCGATATATTTATACCGATATATTCCAGACTGAGAAAACCAACATATTTTTGGGAATTGCAACCCCCAACTATTGCACCTGATGTTTTTCATCTAGTGGCCTAGATGGAGTAAGATAATGTTATTATATTATATAATTTTATATAAAAGTATACCTTTTATAAATACAGAAATTAATTATAATACTCGAAAAATATTTAGTCTTTATTCGACATTGAATGGTACAATCCTCAATCAACTACACACTAGATAACAGATTGCATACAAATACGGCAAAACACAAACACAAAAATACGGGAATAGTCAATCTAAATAGAAGTTCAAAATATTATACACAGACTTATGACATAAGATCATTTCAATAGAATCTAACCTTACATCAGTGCATTAAGGTTTAGTTTCGTATGGCACTTCTTTCAGTAAGGGTAGTCTAGTTCCTTCAGACACCGCGAAATATAAAAATCGGTTTAAAAAAAAGAGCATTGTAGGTTGGATAGTGTGTGACAGAAGCAGGAAACCCAAGGGTGCACAGAGGGAGAAAAGTGTCCAATAGACTACCATGTCAGCGTTACGATACTAACTAGACTACATGACATTACTCGTATATGAAAATATAACCATTTTACTCTATCTCTATTTTAAATAATGTGATTTTTTGTATTATTTCGTCTTATTTTGGAATTTAATTTTATTTACATGAATTATGTATATTTATACTAATAATAATAATAAAAATAAAAATATAAAATGTTGCTTGTAAAGAATAGTCAAACCTAACAAAGACTTGTGAAAAAAAAATGGAAAATAATACTACCACGTCAATATACTAGTAAAAATTTAGCCACGTAAGTCGCAGAGGGCTAATTTTATAGATATAAAATAGAATATAGAAATCACAGAGTCACTTAATTTATTTTTGAAATTTAGTAAATTTACTAAAATTGTCAACACGATATACTAAATAATTATTCTTAAAAAAATTAACTATCATACATTTTAATATTAATGGGAAGCGGCTTAAAAAATATCAAAACTACAACTACAAAAAAATTAAAACAATTATCAAAATTAAGACCACTCCATGCATGTTTTAGTCCAGACTAATCAATATTCGTAGTCGCATATATTGGCCAAAGGATAAAATATCTAGCTTCACTATAAAATGAAATAAAAACACAACGTTTTTTGTGCTCTTATTTCTCGAGCCGTTTTCAGGGTTCAGTACCTTTTAAAGAAAAAAGAAAATAAAATCATTTTCTTGTCCGTCTGTCTATCTGTTTGTCAAGAGTCTTTATCTCAAAAAAACTTGGAGATATCGAGTTGAAATTCAAACCATACACCTAGATCTACGGCCCCATTTCCTTAAAAAAATGTATTTCTACATTTACTTAAAAAAAGCTATGGCCCTTTAATATAAACATTATATGTATAATAAATCTGAAAACTAGACATTTGTTGTTAAATCCTAAAAAATAGTGGCCTTAAAAGGGCACACTTGATCTAAAAGCCGCTAGTTTAAGTGTGCTATCAGATGAGAGGGCTCTGGCTAAGGTAAGCCTGAATTTGAGAAAAATCGAAATTTTTTGGATGGAACCCTCGGTGGGCGAGCCCGACTCGCGCTTGTCCGGTTTTTTTAGATTGTAATCCTTAATCTAGTGTACAGTTGATCGAAGGTGCAAATGTTGATTTTTGTATTATTTGTTTGACATCTCTGAGTTTGCAGTCGATTACGTTTTACATTCCTTTAAAAAAGGATGTGACGATTGAATTTTAATTATAAATAACTGATGATGGGGAAAAAAGTATTATGAATATTTTTTAACCTAATTACGATAAATAAATTTTTATTTCTAACTTATTTACAAGAAATTTTAATAGATAAGAAATTTGAAAAATGACCCAGCGTTGAGTGTCTTAACAATAGGCTCCCTTCTGCCTAACCCTTGGTAGAAGAGAAAACAGGTAGAGGCTTTCCACCCAATTTTAAAGTCAATGCGTGTTAAATGGCGAAACGTTACCAGAGCTAGTAAATAAAATAATCCATTATGTCTCTTACCTCTATTGAACCCACTGCCATCATGTTTACAATTTGACGTTGCCCACTATCTTCATACTGGATATATCAAAAAAAACATTTATTCTAAGCTTATTAAAAACTAGCGGCCCGCCTACGGCTTCGCCCGCTTAAAATACATGATTATTGATTCAATAAGCAGAATTGATTGACAACTCTAATGACTTCTAATATGATTGTCTTATTACTTTAATCTGTATAGTCTAATATAATTTTTTTACGACATTATCGTAACTTCTATGAAAATTTTTGATTGTTTCGAACTAAAAAATATGACCAATGTTGATATTTGATATTTATAAAATATACATAAAGCTAATTATTTATTATACGTATATATTTTTGTAACATTACGTTGTTTTTACCTATGTTATGTTTTTTAAAGCTCTGTTAAATGTGCTGATGTTACTTAATAATTTAATGTACTGCTTCAGAAACAGCCTTAAATGTAAAATTATTGATTTGGGTAAGGATTCGTAATATTCATTGTAAAATAACTGTAATGTTTGCATATTAACTCCTGTACAGTTTTTAAATTAGTTACACATATTATTAGCTAAATATACAATTTGTAAATATGTAGTTATTACAGAGTACACGTAGAAAGGATGTTTTTAGACATTTTTATATAGATATATTTCAAACGAACGAACGAACCACAAAATCTATGTATTTGCTTATCTCTTTGAAGATCTAATCGTTCTTTATCTCTGTGTTGAATTAATTACGATTTCAACTTAACTGTTATGATTTATGAAGGTAATCTCCATTAACAATTCAATTTTGTTTACTTTATTGAATAAATATTGTATAATAGTGCTTCAAAAATATATATTTTTATCAACAGTCATATAATCAAGACATTTCGAATGTCATTCTTTAGCCAGGAATCTTACCAGCGCGATTGCTATATTGTTATTGCGAACGTTAGTTTGCAGGCAAACTAATGAGTTCATTCAAATGACGATATCTTTTTTTTTAATGAACCGATTTTGATGAACTAAACTTTAATAGTTAAGTTGAGTTAAAACAAAGCAATTGGTGAAATTTTTAAGTAAATCGGTTCAGTACTTTCAGAGAAAAATTCGGACAAAAATATATCGACAGACAGACAAAAAATAAAAAAAAATATTTTTGCTTTCTATTATTCTTTTTAAGTGTCCCTCTATTCATTTCAGTCAAAATTACTAAATGTACAGACAAAATATTTTTACTGTCTTATTATATATAGAGATAATTAATTCCTGTCATCGAACCCGCAACCATCGTGATTACGGTCTGACTGTACCACAACGGCCTCTATATAAAACCTCTATGATTAAAATGTCAGAGGAAATGATGTTTATTTTAAGCTTATTAAAGCACGTCGATCCTCAAAGAGTATTCAACATTTAACAGTACGTACAGTTTGTTAGTATACAGCATATAAAGGGCTTTATGAGTTATGAAAATCAAACAAGTTGTATAATATGGCTTATTTAAGTAATGTTGTGTATTTTGTGTCTATTTGTTTGTCTGTCCGTTCATATAATATTATTTTCTCATTTTATAATTATAGTTATTTAACTTTTTGATTTAGGAGCCAGTCGTCGACAGGTTGTGGGTTCGATTCCCTCTCGTGGGAATGAATTATTATTTATGAATATATTTATAATTATTTTTTTCGCTCTGGCATCTAGGCAAATGCCCGGCGTTGAGTTGCGCCACTTAAAACGCAATGCCTTGATAAATGGGGAATCGGAAAGTGGGGAACGGAGTGTCTGAACGGGCTTATATGAAGAGGCTGATGACGATGACAGTGGACGAAGCGAAAAAGTTCTACGTAGACCGTAGTGTTTAGTTCTCTTTTGTCATTTTAAAAAAAATATTATAAAAATAAAAAATAAAATAAATCAGCTTCAGGCTGTATCCCGCACACTGCAGAGTAGACAGAGGGAACCTAGTGTTAAGACACACCGTCCCATACTTTCTGTCGAATTTTGGAGGCATTTTTCCTCGATACCAGAGCGAACAAATGAAAATATATATTTAAGTAAATATTTCATCTCCTCGAGTGGGGATCGAACCCATCACAGCCGGTTTTACAGTCACACTTTGTGCCCCTGCGCCACGACTGGCCTCAAAAAAATATTATACCTCAAGTTATTTTATATTTTCTGTCACTTGCCCATAATAGGTTTCATTATGTGTGGAAGTGGAAGGAAGTGGCAAGGAAACGATAATTGAACTAATAAAGCTTCAAGTAGCTCCATGTCTCCAATAGTACGGTGTCTTACAAATATTGTGGTAATAAGTTTATAATAATAAAAATATAGATATTTTATTGCACAAAAAAAACGTACAAATTTAAATATAATAAAAAAGCACAATAACACAGCCTTGTCGCTTAAAACGATCTCAACTTTTGGATGTTTCGGATATTAGAAATGTTTACATCGATAACTAAGACATAGCGCGGTGTTATTTTCGTCTACAGAACATCAAATTTCTTGAATTCCGACGAAAGACGGAACTGAGTGTCTCGATACTAGTTTATCTCTATTTATGTATCTGTCTATCCATAAAGAATAAACTATGAAACTAACTTACTAAAATAAATAAATTAAAAATAAATTAAACTTAAAAATAAATAAATTATGCATTGAACCTACACTCAAAAGAAATTCCAACTATATCACGAACATCTAAAACTATCTAAATAAAAAAATCCATATCATAAATCAATTTAAAAGGCACACGTAAGTTTTAGCATACGTAACAATCGATTGTACACAATTTTCACGAAATGAATGATGGGGAACAAAAAATTTTCCGTTTATTTGGAACTATATATATATGTATATAGCTTGGTTTCAAATTCGAATACCTGAAAAAAATATAAAAAGAATTGCTTCAATTGTAGGTTTTAAAATTTAGTATTCTAATTCAATATACAATATTGGTAGGTATTTTATTTCAAGCTATTTAACTGCAAATACGTCAATTATAAGTTCGATTCCTACTTGGACACCTGGATTTCTCTTTTGAACCTCCTGGACTTTTCTTTCCTGCTTCTGGTAATAACAACAAAGCGTGGCGTTAAGTTCCGCTCAACTCTCAATGTCACTAACATTTCACACAAGGTCCTTCTGCCTATCCTGCCTTATCTTTTTATTTTATTTGTTAGCTAGGTGGTGCTCGCAGTGAATATTGAATCGATCGATTAAATCTACAATTATCAGTTTTTTTTTTGGAAAATGCAAGGCAAAGCAATTTAAGGTGGAGTGGCCCCATTTAATATGTAGGACCCAACGAACACTACAATCAGAAACCTCAAAAAACCTTCTTCTTCTCCGTATTTCTTACTCCGTCTTTGATAATTTCGACAGTTAAAACTAAAAGCCACCTTTATGGGACAAAGCTCGTGCTTTTTAATTTAAGTTTAGAACTAAATCTTTTTAACAATTTTCTCCTCATGAGTGAACATTAAGCAGAAGCATTTTGTAATTTCCCAGAAGCATACTTAATATTTCACTTGGATGTAACTTTACTTGCTTAATTTACACGGTCTAGTAAGACAAAGTGCAGTGTTGAAATCCGTCACTATGTAGGCAATATCTTGAATTCAGGAAGAAAGCGAGGAACAGAGTGTCTTGACAGTATGTTCACGCTTTTGACGGTGATATGCGGGATAAAGCGTGAAGCTGCTCTTTTATAACAACTTCTGTAGTTTTTTACACTGTGTCCCGCATGTAGCAAGGTAGACAGAGGGAGCCTACTGTTTCCCCACCTTCACATTTCGCTCCCCACTTTCCGCCGAATTCCACAGCAAAGAAATTAATATATTAAATATTTCATTTCCTCCAGTAGGATTCGAACCTACAACCCGTCGTGTCCACAATCACACGTTTGTGGGCCTATGCCACGACTTTACGTGCGTGTAATTTTCTTAGAAGACCCGTTGAGAAATTATTTGTATAGCCACTACTATAAAAAGGCCTCAAGTGTACACGTTATTCGTTTCTCTATGGAATGTTGGTGAATGTGTAACATATGTTAAATATTTTTCATAAAATACGTGTGGTTCTTATTTTTGTCACTCTATTCTCCACATAACTATAAAGATATAGTGTTTGCATTGCAGAGCTAAAAAAATGTACTATCTAACACAATAGGTCTTAATTTTGTCAATAGTAGTAGTAGTAGTTATTTTGGAAATATACATTTATATTCATGTTTATAATATTAGTAGAGGCCAGACATGATGCAGGGACTTGTACTGATAATGGATACATGCTTGTGCGTGTAACTTCAAACCGTGTCGAGGCAAAGCGCGGTTGAGTACCGCCACTCAACACGCAATGCCTCCAGAATTTGACGGAGAGTGGGAAGAAGAGTGGAGGATTTTCTTAATACCCTGCTTACTCCTTGCTACAAGCGGGATACAGCGTAAAGCTGGCTGAAAAAAAAAACAATAAAGAAAAAACTTACCTTTAAACATAGGAGTACTTTTTAAAATAACATTCCTAATAAAATAACTTTTATAGAGATACCTTTTTAAAATTTTTTTCTTTATCTATCAATATTTATATCAATAATATAAACATATAATAATTTTATTATTTCCAAATGACTCTTAAAGCTCTTTTTAGCTTTTCCAAGTAAGTAATTTATTCTTTGCATAATAAGATAGAAAAAAAAAACTTGTAATAAAGATTCTAAAGAATTTAAATAATTGGAGAATGCCGTTACTCCTCCCTTAAAACTAGCCATTTTCTCATAGGCTCCTTCTCCTCTGAATTTCAATCGACTATATTGTAGAATACGGAAGCAGTTAATGTTTTTTTTAAAACGAAAACATAAAAACACATGTTTCTATATTAATCGGAGAGAGATTCTACGTAATTGCAATAAGTGATATGTATCACCTACTTAACAATACTTTACACGAGTTTGCTTCCAATAGGAGCGGTTGCCGACAAGCAACTGCCCCCGATTGACAATTTTCTTTTTTTTTAGAATTGGCTTAATACTGTTGACCTGGACTGATCTTTACAGCGTCACCGGGCTGGACCCCGATTGACACAATTCCACTGCTTTTATAGTCTTTTTCACCAACATCCCCCCTCTTTTACACGAGTTTGCTAACAGTATCATACACTACTAAACCACAGGTCCTTTCCATACAACTTTTAGTTTAAGTGCTAATGTATTTTTAACGGCAAAATAAAATGCTTATTGTTACTTTATCGCTACAAACATTCTTGAAATTGTCGTACGACCCTTCCGAATATTTTTCTGTTTTACTGAAACGTATTTGCATATAAATATATAGCTAGTTATTGCCGGATAGTTTGTTTAAATGGATTTTAAGACGTAATAGAAAATTTCATTGTTTTTCATTTGTGTAGGAATTTCGAGTTATCTTCTCTTAGTACTTCCCTTCATTCCATAAACTGCTTACATGTCAACTTTCCAAGAAACGCCGCATTTTGTCTCGTTGCCAGAGCAAATGAAAATATTAAAAATTTAATTCCCTCAAATGGGAATCGAACTCACAACAGTCACGTTTATGTAGTTGCACGCTTGTGCCTCGGCGTCACGACGGCCTTTCAAATATTTAGTAAAAAAGGTTTTGAAAAAAAAGGCTTTTTTTCCAGTTTCAATGATAGATGTCGATAACGGGATAGGAATCCAAAGTCAAAATACACCGTTGTCCGTTTTCCGCTCAAATTTAACCTAGAGTTGCGGAACACAACGCCGCACTTAAAATTGCCGGATTTGGATCATAAAAATATCTCACTATCTCACAAAAAAATAATCTCATAAATAATATGCATAACATAATGGAAATATAACGTTACATTGAATTTTGGGTTTCAAACAAAACTATTTCTATTACAGAATTAACGTTAAGGCTTCAGGCGGTTCCCATTATACAATAGAATACTAGCAAATTAAATTCCTTATAATAATTTGGTAAATTAAATATATGCTTTCACGAAGGCTCTATGGCTCAATGGAACAGCGTAGCTGTAAACGATGGTTGTAGGTACAAACCCCACCTCAATAGGGGAATGATTTTTTTGTTTCTCTACTCTGGCAAGACAAAGCGCGGTGTTAAGTTCTATTTCTCAGCACGACAGATTTTTAATACAGACGGAAGATGATAAAATTGACAAAGCAGAGTTAGTAGAGCGACACTAGATTTTTCTCTATCTTCCCTTACTTTTTCAATAAAATCTCATAATAGCCTCTATGGATATACATATGTTATTATAGTAATACTAACATATATCCAACTCATATTTCTCTATTTTGAGATACTAACAAATCGTTTCATTTGAAGCATTGAGTAAATAAACATTCGCTTTGTAAATATCGACCAAGTTTACTTTGCTGCTGCGAGCTTCGGGCTTTGGCCAGTCGTTGAAGACAAAAAAGTAAAAAGATTTTGTTTTAAGTGTAATTTTTAGATATATATATTTTTTTTCAGAATATGTTGTTAGGTTTATATGAAAAAAATATTGCTTTAGGGGGCTTTTTAGTATGCTAAGCAACGTGGATCGTAGATTCGATTTCCTCTCAGGTAATTATTCAAATATAAAAAAGCAGCTTCACGCTTTATCCCACTTAACAGAGTAGTCAGAGGGAACCTTTTTTCTCTTCTGCTCTACGACAGTTATTGGACTTTACAATTGTCTAATTTAGTTTTGAACGGAGTGTCTTAACACTAGTTTCTCTCCACCTAGCTGGCATGCCGGAAAATGCTTTTTTCTAGCCACATAATCTTTTGAAGCTTCCGAAACTGTCATCATACCAATTTTATCTAAGTCTTTATTTAAATTGCGGTCTAAAAGCTTAACCGCGCCTCGTATGGGAATTTAAATTACAGTTGAAAATTCGGTACGGGGGTACTCTGACTGTAAACACATTTTAGAGGGTTTGGGTTCGATCCTCTTTGGTTTTTTTTAATCTGTAAGACAAAACGTGGCGTTAAGTACTGCCATTCAAGATTCCAGAAGTCTTTGACATTTCTCTGATATTTTAAGATAAGGCGCGGTGTTGTCCAGTTTCCACAACCAAAACACTTATATCTTCCACGACAGTCGCTGGATCTTTACTTAAGGAGAACGTAAACAAATGTGATATAGATTTTAAATTTAAAGTGGTCAACTCAAGAGACATTGTTAAGATATTCAAGTCCCTAGATATTAAGAAAACATCAGATATATGGGGAATTTCTGTTAAATTAATTAGTCATATAATAGACGCTGTTGCTCCTTACCTCGCGACTGTATTTAATAGTTGTATAGAGTATGGTGTGTTTCCTGACTTAATGAAATTTAGTAAAGTCATACCTATATTTAAATCGGGTAGTACATCCGATCCCAACAATTTCAGACCTGTATCTATATTACCCTGATGATACTTCATTGATTTTTAAAATAAAACGACGACAAAACATATATGACGATGTAAACAATGCTCTATCGAAAGTAGTACATTGGTTTAGTGTTAATAACTTATTATTGAATAGTAAAAAAACTAAATGTATAATCTTCAGAACACCTAACACAAAAATTGTTAAAGCAGATGTACTCTTGAATGGTGAAGCCGTGGATCCTGTTGATTCTACGGTGTTTCTCGGTATCACCATTGACTCTAAATTACAGTGGGGACCTCATATCGATGGATTGGCGAATAGACTTACCTCAGCAGCTTTTGCGGTTAAAAAAATCAGGCGATTAACTGATGTGGAAACGGCTCGCCTTGTTTACTTTAGCTACTTTCATAGTATTATGTCCTACGGCATTCTACTTTGGGGTAATGCAGCCGGTATTAAATCAATTTTTGTCTTGCAGAAGCGAGCTATTCGCGCAATTTATAACTTAGGCCCTAAAGAATTGTTAAGGCAAAAATTTAAAGAAACAAATATTTTGACAGTTGCATCTCAATACATTTTTGAAAATGTTATGTATATTAAGAAAAATATTAAAGATTTTGCCAAAATTGGTGATATACATAATATCAATACTAGAAATAGGAGTAAACTTATTGCACCTGTAACCCGATTACATCGGGTCCGCAATTCTTTTATGGGACAATGTGTACGCTTTTACAATAGGATCCCAGAAAACGTCCGAGAATGTTCTATATCACAATTTAAAA
>JAATLQ010022378.1:37729-80610 GCA_013421005.1 Heliconius erato x Heliconius himera
TAAAAAAATAAGTCCCGCTGAGTTTCTTGCGCCGGTTCTTCTCAGGTCTGAGGCACTAATTGTAGTGAACTGGTGGTAAATTATTTGATGTTCAAAAAGTGAAGCATGTAACTTCTTATTTTGAATAAAATTATTTGACTTTGACTTTGACTTTGACGTTGAGCTCCACCACACAATTCCTTGTTTTATATAGGTGACAAGTAGAGAAAGTAGTGCTTATACACTATGTTTTCTCTGTCTAAACTGATATGTTTTTTATTTTTTCGTTGAATGTTTAAAAAAATACTTTATTTGGACGATTTCCAAGAGGCGCGGGTTCAAATCTCGTTACGTTCAAAAACAATTATACGTTTGCAAAAAAAAGTACTATAAAAAGCTTCGTATTTAAAATATTTCGTCAACTATAATATTATACACTACGGGGCTTCTCAAACTTTAAATTTTCAACGAAACATTATATTCAGAGTAAATATTATTTTGAAACTCAAAGTTGAAGTTAAAATACATCTAGCTTTATAGTTAATTATTAACAAACACTATTCACAACTTACTTTTAGTTAAATAAATAAGTTTCATAAATAAACAATTTTAATGGATATTTTTTGAAGCCGTCGTGTTACAGCGCCAGAACGGACTATAAACGCGACGGTTGTGGATTTGATTCCCACCCGAGTTGAGGAATTATTTTCAATAGCTTACTTTAGAAACAAGACAAAACGCGGCGTTAAGTTTCGCGTCTCAACAAGTAACGTCTCGAAATGTGTACATATAACGAAATGGAGTTTCTTATCACTGTATGAAGTATTGAGGGTCGCTGTCGTGGGTTCGATCCAGGGGCAGGGCATATATTTACGAGATTTATATACTAAACATTTGTTTTTTATATACTAAACATTTATTTCGTCTCTGGACCCCAAAATAATAAACACTTTTTTACATTGAAAAAATTAATAAAAAAATCACGTAAAGTATTAAAAACGGAACCTTCCGAAGCACACCGTTGCATTTTTAAAGCGACAGTGACAAAGTGAATAGCTCAAATGTGTCGCTTTCACTTTATTTTGTTTTACATTCTTAGTAACGACATGCTATTATACTTTTAAGGGTTAAAAAAACGAGTGAAAGTCAAGTGCGAATCGCACTCGTCCACTGAGGGTTCCGTGCCAATTACAGAATTGCAGTTCTCCGGGAAGTACAACTTATAAAAGTTGACAAATTTAAGTTTGCGGGCGTATGCTCAGTTTTAGTTTGGAACGAACTACAAATATATATTTATTTAAATTATACATTTATTTTGCTTTTATTTAGAAGTGTGGTAGATTCGTGCTCTAAGAATTCCTTTTAGGTTATACTTGAATTAATTTCAGCTTGATACCTCCATACAAACCCGAGATGAATGGTCTTGACAGACGGACAGTAAAGTGATAGTATAAGAACACATAAATGATGATGTTAGTTAGAATCTGTTGAGGTAATTTTGTAGTTAATATTTTCTATATGGATAGAACTTAGCAGAAATAAGATTATTATTAAATTCAACTCTGTAGTCGTAATAATTTTCGAATAAAATGACTATGCAGACGACTCAATAAGGGTAACGGAATCCTAAAAACGTACCAAGTATGCAAAAAAAACAACAAAAATCTACTCGTTAAGAAATAACAATTTAATTTTTAGTATATTCCGTTCTTCACGCACAGTATAATTTTCGAGACATTGCGTGTTTAGTGGTGGAACTCAAGGGATTTGCCTTATACCAGAGCGAAGAAACCAAAATAATTCCTTTTCCTTGAGTGGTAATCGAACCCACAAACGTCGTGTTTACAGTCAGACGCTGCGACACTGCGCCACGACGGCCCCTAAAGTAAGTATAAGCACTATTATACATTTTAATCACTTAATGTCGGGTTTCCCTGTGCGTGCGAACAATCTCGGATAAGTTAATTTAAACATACGAATTAACTTTCAAAAGTACCATAAATGGACGTTGTAAAGAAAAAATCTTTATTTATTACTTTTTTCGTTTAATAATAGTGGTTTTATTTTCAGCTTTATTTTTTTTTATACATAGCGTGGTAGACAAAGAGACTGTAATGTCATAGTTGCGTGTTGAATGGCGTAACTTAACGCCATGCCTTTACCTCATGATCAGGGCCATCGTGATCACAAGCGTGCGAGTAAGAACGCTAGGGTTATGGGTTCGATTCCCACTCGGGGAAATAAAACATTTTTAATTATCCCTCTTCCTCTTCCTTCCGTTGAATTCCGCGACTCGACCTTAATTTTCGAGACAACGTGTGTTGTCGTGTTATGTCTGCCTAAATAGGAAATGAAAATAATTTAATTATAATCATTCCCTCGAATGGGATTTGAGCCCTCAACCATCACGCTTACAGTCTAACGCGGTCCCACTGAGCCACGACAGCCTCAAAATATATTTAGCATATCCAATATTTTAAATTGACTAAAAAAGTCAAATGCCAATAGGTACATTCAATAAGACATTATAGAATCGACATTGTAAAATAGACGTGTCATTTCGTTTCTTTGAATTCATATTACGAACGGAATGGAACCTTTATATGTATGTCTAAACATTGCAATGACAGGAGAGGAAATAGCAAAACAATATATCCTTGTTTGAAATTATTATTTTATTGTAAATCGTATTATTATAGAGTATTCTATCGTATCGGGGTATAAGGCGTGAAATGAAAAATCCTGTTTTTCCCGTACCTGTAGAAATTTCAAGAATCACCAAGAATCTACCAAGATTACAAATATCAACTTTCTAAGTGCTGTAGCTTCCTCCAGTAGTCTTTGTGTCATCTGTCAGTCACTCGATAATAAAGAATTTTATATATACCTACATATGAGTATAAATTTTTCGCAAGGAAATTTGTCAAAACAAGCCCAAAAGGAAGGTTACGTTTTTAACGCCTCTGTATATATGTATGTATGTCTGTTCCCTTATAACAGTTAAACCAGTGAACCGATTTTGATAAATGATAAGTCGTTGGATGTGTCTTGATGGTGCGAGTGCTACTGGATATATTAATATAGTTTATGCAGTCGACTTTTTTGTTTATACTTGACTATATGTGATCTAAGGTAATGAGACGTTCAGTGGTTTGGTTTTCGTTTGTTTCAAGTAAATCGTATGTCGGATTTGAAGCTCTATGGCAATATTGTTAATATCATCGTGAAGTCGAGATCCAGCGTCCGACTGTAAACGTGATGGTTATAGGTTCGATTCCCACTCAGGTGAATTAATTATTTTCATTTGCTCGCTATATTAACAACCCATAGCGCAGCGCTGAATTCCGTCAGTCAACACATAATGTCTCGAAAATTGGGCATAAGATGGTGAACAAAATGTGCTAACATTAAGTTATCAGTGCCTACACTGCTATATATTATTATATCATATATGGTCCTATTTTAATATTATGATTTTTATATACATATGTATGTATTTTAGTACAATCAACATCAACATATACATAACTTAATGAAATAATAAATTAACTTCGATAGAATAACTTGGTTTTGTCTTCATATAATAGTTACTACTTGTTGCTCGACCGCAAGTTGGCATCACGCCAGGCGAGTTAGGCTCGAGTCACATACAAAGTGACTTCAATGGAAAAATAAATGACATTTCACATCGACTAAGTGAAAATAACTGAATTGGTCAGAACACGCCCGTAGGTACATTTTCCATTTAGGGCCACTTTTAAGTACTTCTTTTGTTGCGTTATTTCAGCTTCATGGTTTTTTTTAAACACTAAGTTTGTGGTAAACTTAGTTTTCATTAATATTCGAGACTCGTGTGTGAATAGTGGAACTCAGTATCGCAATAGTCTTGTTACCAAGGCGAGAAAATTAAAATATTTATAATATAAGCGCAAGTAGGAATTCACAACCGTCGTGTTTACAGTAGAATGCGCCTTAAAAGCCTTCGGCCTTGGGCCTCTAAATATCTTCACAACTCGTAAACTATTTAGAAAGCTCAAGATTTAACATTATATGCTATTTCTAATCACCAAACTAAATATATCAACATTATAGTATAAGGCTTAAAAATACATTTATTTCCTATACATACAACAATACAATACATATACCTACAATACAAAGTAACATAAATGATAGGATATTAGAACTAGTCAATGAAGTTGGTATATTTGGGAAGTATGTTCAGTAGAGATGGAAGATACGATATAAATGTGGATATACAGTATAGTGTGTATGGTATTACTGCCAGTAATAAGATTAGGTTCCTTAGCTGTATTGATGAGACGGCGAAACGTCAGCATAGATGCACGTTTGGCCGTACACAATGCAGTGTTGGTACTGACTCTGTTATACGGAAACGTGGGTATTACAGAAGAAGAATGAAAGGAGTGATAAATGCTGTGGAGATGTAACTCTACGTAGGATATTCGAACTCAGCTTAGCTGATCGAATTCGCAATGAAGAGATACACAGATACAACAGAAACGTGCTCAGCTGGTTTGGGCATGTCGAACGAACGAGTGAGTGATGAAAGAATGGCAAAAAAGATTTATGATGGAAAAGTGAGCGGTAAGAGAGGTAGAGGGAGACTTTGGTTGACCTACGAAAACACAGTATTAAAGATACTGGATACGCTCCGTTATCCGCTAGGAATACAGGATGAAGCTAGATTAGATTACAGAAATTATAAAAATGACGCTTTTTTGTAGATTTGAGTTATTGTTATGTACGAAAATCTTAATTTAATAAATATTATTATAAAAAAACTGCAAAGACTCATGATGATGATGATTTAAATTCAGTTTCTTATATTTTATTACATAATATGATGGAAGTGCGGAGAGAGTCTAAGCGCAACAGATTCTTACTCGAAATTCATTTCATCGCTCTGGAAACGAGGCAAAGCGCGGCGTTGAGTTCCGCCAATCAAAACACAAGAATTCGGCGGAAAGTGGGTACAGTAGTCTTAAAGAGAACGGAGCATCTTAACACTAGGTTACCTCTGCCTACCCTACAATGTGCGGGATACAGCGTGAAGCTGAAAAAAGAACGTATTCACGAGTGAATCTAAAAAACCGCGTTAAAAATACATATTATCATTTAAGTGGAACCTCGTTTTCCGCTTTAAGTTAACAATAGGTTTCTTTTAAAGTAGCATGTTGCTCTTCCACCTGATATTGGCATGACGCCAACGGATCAGCTTTCGTAGAGGAGCTTTAAATTTCATACTTTATTAAATATTTCACTTTTATATTGAGTTGTTTGTATTATCAAAAATTTATGTTGTTAGTAAAGTATAAAAATGTGTGTATATTTTGGATACGGCGCTGAGTCTACCGTTGCACGGTGGCCGCGTAGGTTGTGAGTTCGATCCCACTCGGGAAAATTATATTCACTTATCATTAGCTTTTTCTTCGCACCAAGGCAAAAAATGCCGGGCACATTGAGTTCCGCTACTCAACACACAACGCCTCGAAAAATTCTGCGGAAAGCGGGGAACGAAGTGTCTTTACACTAGATTCCATCTGTCTACCCTGCTATGTGTATACAGGATATAGCATGAAGCTGATTATGTCAGTCTATACCTCACAATTTATATATATATATATATATATATATATATATATATATATATATGTATATATATATATATATATATATTTGACCAGTTCGGGGAAAATTAACTATTAAAGTTTCCAGTTAGAACTGATACTAAAATCATCAAAATTCAAATTCAAAATATTATTTATTCAACTAGCCTTTAGCAAGAACTATTGATTCTTCGAATGAACATAAAGCACAGGCACAGCCAATTATTCTGAGAACAGCCGACAAAATAGTCAACTGTTTCCGTTTTTATTTAAAAAAAACTGCTTCACGCTGTATCTCGCATACATCTGGGTAGACAGAGGAAACCTAGTGGAATATTTCGATCGAGGGGAACGGAAAGTCTCAACACTAGCTTCCCTCTGCTTACCCTGCTGTGTGCGGGATACAGCGTGATCGTGATTTCATTTTATCTCATAATACTTTTGATTAAGGTAAGATGAAAATTATTAAATAGGCGTGTAACAATCGATTTTCATCTTAGAAACGGGAAGGAGCTTAAGTGATCTCACTAAAACCGAGTTTACTTCGACCGCTTAAATAATCTTCATAAAACAATCTCTAAATCTGACAAGAAATTTGTGTTGCTACTTTATTAATAATGTAAATTAATAATTACTATAGTAAATATTACTGGAGTAGCGTGGGGCAAGGGTTGACTATAAGGGAGGTGGTTGTGGGTTCTATCTCGAGGGAATTAATAATTTTTAGTTCCCGGTCTGGTGGTAAAATACAGTCACTTAGCCTCGTATTCTGGTGAATGGCAAAGAATAAAATGTCTTCACACTTCCCTACCAGTTTTTCTGTACGTGAACAAAGCGTTCTCGGTTTCCAATTACAGCGCGTAATATTTAGGCTGAACCGTTGTAGTTCAACGGTAAGTAAAACTTATAAAAGTTGACAAATTATTCATATCATTTAAAATTATCAGCTTCACGCTGTATCCTGCACACTGCAGGGTAGGCAGAGGGAACCTAATGTAAGACACTCCGTTCCCCACTTTCTGCCGAATTCTGGAGGCATTGCGTGTTGAGTGGCGGAACTCAACGCCGCGCTTGTCCTCGACACCACAGCGAAGAAATGGAAATGTAAATTTAAGTAAATATTTCATCTTCTCGGGGATTGAACCCACAACCAGTCGATTTTACAGTCACACTTTGTGCCCCTGCGTCACGACTGGCCTCAAATTTAAAATGATATTTAATACAAATATGAGTTTATAGTATTTTTTCTATGAAATACCTATAAATCTTCACAATTTGGATGTGTTTCCTTATTTACATGGTAAAGTTTACCGAAAGTACCTCATAGGTTTCAATTACGCGACCGAAATCATACAAAATGCAACAAAACGAAGCATTTATGATCGTTACTTTGATTGCGTTGATGTAGAACCTTGATTGCTTCTATTCTCTAAGAGACCATAGGCCTGAATATTCGATAAAAATTTCAGCTTAATATCCACGCGAATTTCAACTTAATATCCATACGAACTAAAGACAGAAGGACAGGAGAACCACAAAGTGATTCTATCAAGGTTCCCTTTTTATCCTTTTGGTATGAAACCTTAAAAAGGTTTTTACTAAATGTTTAACACAAATCAAAAAATTAAATCCAGTAAAAAAACACTATTTTCTCCACTGTACCTCAATTTAAAAAAAACCGTTTATCGTGTTTTTTATTTTAGTTTCAGACTAAAAAAATAACATTTTAAGTAAAAACATCTGTGTTGGATACAAACCATCAACACGTCCCCCAGTTTTCACAAAATGATTTAAAAAATCTTGTGCAGCGTTCATCAATAATAGTAGCGACCTATTGTTCGTTTTGCTCTTTCATTGCATAAAATGACTAATACATTTTCCGCATATAGCAGGGCAGGCAGAGGGAATTTTAGAGGACGAGGGTATTAAGACACTCCCTTTCCTCCGTCCACCTTTTGACCCAACCCACGCCCAACTTTTGATACATTACCTGTCTCTCAACGGCGCGCATTGTCTTGCTATAGATAGCAAAGAAATGAAAAAAAATATTCCCTAGAGTGGTAATCGAACTCACAACCGCCGCCTTTACATAAATATGAAAACAAAAACTTATATAAAGCTTAACATCAATAATATCGTTAAAAGTTGTCGGTATAATTTCATCTTAAGAAGTTTGTTACTAATTTTGTCAATAAAACTTTTGCTATCGAAAGAAGATTTTGGTTACGATAAGTAAATAAATAATAAATGGTATTATGTTATATTTATTGCGGCTTACTGCTTTTTTTTTTTCTATATTAATATCGTATAGTGACAATATATTATGTACAGGAGGTCGTCGCCTGACTATAAACAGGTCTAGTACTTTCGTTTCCCCGCTGGAGGACCCATTACGGCGTTGAGCTCTGTCTAATGTCTCGAATTCGATTAGACAGTGAAGAACGGAGGATCTTGAGACTATATTTTCTCAAACTACCCTGCTAAAAACAAGATATAGCATAAAGCCATAATTTTTATTTCCCTCTGTTATAGCAGGGTAGGCAGAAGGAACCTAGTGTTAGCTCTCCGCTCTTCACCTCCTGCTCAATATAAAGACTTTGCGAGATTAACGTCCAAATTTTTATTTTTTTCCAGAGTGAGGAAATAAAAATAATTCATAAAAGATAGATATTTTCATAAAAGATTTTTCAAATAAACCTCAATGTACGATACCTCTGAGATTTTGTTTCTCCAGTATATAAAATGGACTGAATATTTTATGATACACTAAAATAACAATATAGGAACTCGCAACTCATTTGTGCTACTATTTTTTTTCTTTATTACTGTATTCCTTTTATAGGAGGGTAGACAGAGAGAAGGTAGTGTTGAGACACCCATTTTTAACTTTTCAACTATATTTTGTGCTATTGTGTTTTGAATGTATGAACTCAACGCAGCGCTTTGTCTTGTTAAAAGAGTAAGCAAATGAAAATAATTATTTTTTATATTTTTTTTTGTGTGCGATTCCCACTTGAGAAACTAAAATAATTGCAACAAAGAAGGAAGCCCTCATATAACAAACTGTTCTTTATACTGACAATCAATGACAAAACCTTTCTAAGGCTTCATTCGCTGAAAAGTTTTAAAATTCAAAGAATCCTCTTGGAATCCTCCCTTTATTTTCTACCCAGCTAATAAAAATCTAGGTAATAATAGACAATTGACAATAGACTTGGATTTTTCTTATGTGATGCATATAATAAAAATATTGAGTTAAATTCTACTCCATACATTGTCTAATATAATAGATAAGTAAAAAAATTAAATTAAATTAGCTTCACGCTGTAGCCCGCACACAGCAGGGTAGACAGAGGGAACCTAGTGTTAAGACACTCTGTTCCCCATATAATAGATTATATTTTATAATAAGCAATTAAATAGTTATATTTGTTTTTTAAAATAGGCAATATGTCTTAAATTAGCAGTAAAAAAAATGAGGCCGTCGTATTTGTGGTTTTGATATGCACTTGGGGGAAGAAGTTATTTGTGATTCCTCAAGCTCAAGTTCCTTGTCAAAGCACGGCGTTGATTTCCGCTACACAACACGCAATGTCTAAAAAATTGGGTGGCGATTGAGGAATTTTGACTTCCCTGCTATATAAACAAGAATAATGTCAGATTTGGACTCGGTTTTTTTTGCAATACACAACGCTTTTGTATTAAATGAAAAAATAAACAATCTTCACATTAAAAGTGATAAGAAAAGTGTAAATAAATACTAAGTGTAAAGAGGCCCAAGAGACCTAAATGTAAAGATTGATGGCATTCGGGAAACGATTTACATCTATATGAAATTAGCCTGAGGCCGGGTCTTGAGGCCGTCGAGGTGCAGTGGTACAGCATTTGAAGTAAGCTCGACTGTTGTAGGGTCGATGTGCATTCGAGAATTTTTTTTCCCTGTCTGGTAGACGTATTGCATCTTTGAATTTCGCAACTCAACACGTATTGTCTTGAAAATTTGGGGGAAATTAGGGAACCGAGTATATTAACACTAGGTTCCTATTGCCTACTTTACTAGGCGTGAAAAGCCCGAAGATATTTAATCTATCCCTTTAGAGGTGACAATAAATAAAATTATAAATTACCATAGAAAAGATATTTTATTGTATTTCAATATTATTATTATAAGCACTATAAATTGCGTGAACTTCGGTGGATCCCAACGTCGTCGCAACTTCATCTTGCGGAGGAAATGAAGAGTTTTAGATTGTCCAGAGTTGTAATCGAACCCTAATCCATCGCGCTTATAGACAGACGTAGTGCGACTTAGCCGTAGCGGCCTCGTTCATTTTATTTTCTTTAGCTTCACGCAGGCACCGCACCTAGCAGGGTAGACAGAGCGAACCTAGTGTTAAGACACTCTGTTCCCAAGAAGATACTTCCGTTCCTCAATTTCCACCGAATTCAAGAGTTATTGAGTGTTCAGGGGTGGAACTCAACGCCGCGTTTTGCCTTATTACCAGAGCGAGAAAACGAAAATATTAAATATCTCGTTTCCTAGTGTCAATCGAACCCAAAATTTGTAACGTTTACAGTCTAGGCCACGACTGGCCTCAATTAATATGATTGAATAACAACTGTCGGTATTTTTGCATATATGCATAATATACATAATATATATGCACATATTAACTATAACATGCATAAGTTATAATTAATAATTGATTAAGTACGATTTAATATGTACGATTAATCAATAGCTTATATTAAATAATAATATTATATCATCAAATAACTGAGGCCAGTCGTGGCGCAGGGGCACAAAATGAGACTGTAAAACCAACTGGTTGTGGGTTCGATCCCACTGGAAGAGATGAAATATTTACTTAAATTTATATTTACATTTCTTCGCTCTGGTGTCGAGGCAAAGCGCGACGTTGAGTTCTGCCACTCAACACGCAATGCTTCCAAACTTCGGCAGAAAATGGGGAACGGAGTGTCTTATCACTAGGTTCCCTTTCCCTACCCTGCTTTGTGCGGGATACAGCGTGAAGCTGATCATCAAATAATAATGTATCAAAAGATGTATATGCAGTGCATACCGCGTGTAGCGGGTTAGGCAGAGGGAACATAGTATTAAACAATTTTGTTCCCCACTTTCCGTTCAATTTTCAAACATTGCATTTTGAATGGTGGAAGTAGTCTTGTTACCAAAGTTGTAAAAAAAAAGAAAATGCTATAGGACGGTTAACTGAGCAATACTTTAGGGGTTATTTTTCTCTGATAATAAAAATTAAGTTCTACCACTCAACAGGAATAAAACGTAAATAAATATTTATTTTTAATTTCAAGTAACATTTATTACTATTACAATATTTTATTTTACTACATTAATATAAAACCGTATATAAAGCTTATTCGAAGTGGTCTCCGTTGTACACTGCAATACACTCCTTTAAACGTTGAGGCCAGTCATCAGTCATCACGCACTCTTTTTATTGAAAAATTTTTCACTGCCAATTGTATGGATTGTTTTAGAGACTCCAAATTATCATGGCATTTAGATCAAGCCTTACTCTTTAAAACTTACTATAAATCATAGTCAAGTGAATTAAGATCAGGAGTAGGTGACTCTCAGTCTTCAGATCTGATGATGTCCGGAACGTTTGTTTCTAACCAAGATTGGGTGGTTCAAGTTCAAATCTTGCCGAAGGGCCATCCTTGGTTATTAAATATGTTGTTGTTAAGAGATTTAACTACCTTCTCAAGAATGGTATCTTGATATTCTTGTGCCGATTATATGATACTATATTCACAAGTATATGAATCAGTCACTCCTTAGCTAAAACCCCACCAAACCGCCACCGAAGTCGGATGATGCCCACGTTGTATTCTGTTCACTTTGGGAAGCTTCTTTAGAGTTTTCATCATAAATACGGTCATTTTGTTTATTAAAGTATTGCTCAATTGTAAAAATTTTCTCATCGTGAAACTCTTATTTTATAAGAATATACAGATAATATATATGTACAGCAACTAGAGTTTAAAAAACACAAGCTTAAATCCGAATTTTTCAAAGTTATATATGAAAAATATTATAAAATTTTAAAAACCACTACTACTGGTTCTTCTTCTACTACTACTGTTTTAAAATATCATAAAATTATATTTACAAGTTAAAAATCTCAATATTTACAAATTCAGAAAGGGTATCATGAAAAAAAAAGAAATATTGTCTTTAGGGATATCAACGTCGCTCCTGATTGGGTTTCATAGCTACTAAACCGGACTTTAGGTGTCGGTCCTTCGAGGCACTTCCGTGGTTAATAAAATAATAAATATTTACGTTTCTTTCTAACAAAGTATTCGTATATCTAAATAAATGAAATCGGAGGATTAATGTTATGTTAGATTATAATAATATGATGTTGGTTACTTCGCGGTGCACTTCGAAGCGATGCTTGAATGGTATTGGATATATATAACGGCTTCTACAGTTGTTCTTGTATGATAAGTAGGTATGGGAGCCTATTTTATGTCCTAGCTCCGGTGTATGTAGTAGTGTCCGCCCGTCTCATACGGGTGTGTGGTGCTATTTTATGTCCTGGAACTCTGGTGTATGTAGTAGTGTCCGCCTATGGGCCTAACAATTTGTTTTAATGTAGAAAACACGATACGCGACTGTGGATGTGTGTCGTGCATTTAACCAACATATCGGCCACTTTGCAATAGTGCGCTCGATCCAACGACTTGTATTGATCTCACAAATCAGTCAAAAATACGAATCACCAGTCTAATACAATCTTAATATTAACAAGCTTAACAAGTAACTTCAGAAAGATCACATACAAACGTCCCGGAGAATTCCATAAGACTGTTGCAGCCGCAGTCTTTTAGGAATTCCCGGTGTAGGGGCGGGGCGGTGCCCTTGCGCTTTATTCCTTTTATTATAACTAACAAATACTGGACAGTTATAATGGAGAGGAAGATAGAACGTGCTCTTGGCTTTTCTTCGGAATATATAATAATATAATGTATTTAGATAAACTTCTGATGGCATTATGTAAAACTCATGTGTTGCAATTATAGCTTCTTAACACTGTTCTTAACCTCTGAATTTCTGAAATATTTTGGGATATTCACGATCATAACGATGAAGAGTTTCTAACTCTCTAAATAATATTTTTAAAGGTGTTCGAGGAATAAGTTACAGTATGCGTACGTTGAAATTTTATAGTATTTTAAAGACATTATTATAAAATCCTGTAGTTATAGGTTTTATTACTGTCCAAAGTAAAATTAACATTATTATTAGTATATGACGCCATTTATAGATAGTAATCCAGGGGAAGTACACGGGGAAGGAGACGAAAAAAGAAGGAAGGTCTAAATTTCATATTTAAAACAATAATTATTCTTACCAATTTTCTCATTCTTCTCACAAAGTGTTTTTTAAAAAACAATTAATACAAAAAAGCAACATAATTTTTTTTATAAGCTAATTGCTCTCTTTGAATACAAGTTACTAACAGATAAGGAAAATAAAGAAAGTTTCAATTTATAAGAAACATTGCTTAAGTGGCATGATTTTTTAATGATTTTTCATAATAATATGCTTTTTTAAATAAAAATACTTAAATAAATAAATAAATCAAATCAGCTTCACGCTGTATCGCGCACACAGAGGGTACCTAGTTAAGACACTCCGTTCCCCACTTTTTTTGTTCTGCCGAATTCTGGAGGCATTGTGTGTTGAGTGGCAGAATTCAACGCCGCGCTTGGCCTCGACACCAGAGCGAAGAAATGGAAATATAAATTTAAGTAAATATTTCATCTCCTCGAGTGAGGATCGAACCCACAACCAGTCGATTTACAGTCACACTTTGTGCCCCTGCGCGACGACTGGCCTAAAAAACACTTGCTGTTCTTAATATTGTTTGTGAAATTGCGATTTAACCACTGCTTATCCACTTCTCAGCCAAAAAAAGAATTTGACATAGTGTTAAGTAATAAATAAAATATATAAGATACCTAATATAGCCTTCCTTGACATATGGACTAAAATTTTTCAATCAAAACTGATACTTCTTGAGAAAATCACGTGGAACCAAACAAACTCTTTAGTTATTTTTGACAATTTTAAAGTTATTCCACATAGGAAATAAAAAAAATCCCTACAAAAACGCTAACAACATGAATAAATTGTAACAAGCGTATAAGAATTTCGACGTAGCTTAGAACGTATGGTTTAATGGTCAGAGTCCTTGACGGTTTTAAAGAGGTGGGAGTTCTAATCCCACTACGTTCAAATTTTTATACGTTTTCTAAACTCTCTAGTTATCCCCCCAAATTAAATTTAAATTTTAGAAATTATTTTTTGGAATATTAGAAAACATAGGAACAAACTTAGTTCAATTCAATACAATCTTTGTAATTTACCTTGAATTAATGACTAAGTGTTAATAATATCAAATGTGTACAATCTTTATATAATCTAACAAGTCAAAACGCGGCGTTGAGTTTTGCTACTCAACTACAGTCTCTAAATATTAGATTCCCTTTGCCTGCCCTTCCACGCAAAAAATGCGGGAAGCTATTTCTATATCTTTTATTTTCCCAAGAGGAATCGAACCCACAACCGTTACGCTTACATTCAGGTACTGCACCACTGTGTACAGTAGAGAAAATATTAAAACAGATAAAAAAAATATAAGTAGCAAAGGATAAATTAAAATTTACTTTTAGAAACGCTTTATAAAGAAAGGAAAGCTGAATAAATTATAAGGAGATGCTTTTAGCACTTGTGAATTTATTTTAATATATTATAATATTTATCTATAGATATGATAATGAGGCTGTGATGTTTCGGGAGCATAAGCGTGGAGCTGTAAACACAGTGGATCTAGGTTCGATTCCCACTCGAAGGAATGATTTTTTTAATATTTTTATTCTTCGCCCTGGAAACAAGGCTATGCGCGGCGTTAAGATCCCTCACTCAGCTAGCAATGGTTCGAGAGATCGGCGGAAAGTAACCTTTCCGCCTAATTTGAAACATAGCGCATTGTCGAAACTCAAAACCGCGCTTTGTCTATTCCCCCGTGTGAAGATACCTCTGCTATAACTAAATTATATAAACGCAAAATTATAAACAGCTGTAATTACATAAATATATAAAACGATAAACGCAGCAGTTATTTTTCATTGTTAAGTTAGATCCTCTGGGTTATTTAGCAAAGTGAATAAAACCATCTGAAAAAAAATCTTCTAAGTTAAGCCAAGTTTAATTGACTATCGGTGATTCCTTTGAAATTGTTCTTAACTTTGCACTACATCAGTTGTGTGAGATCGGCTTCTCGAGTCTTTCTAGGTGAGTAAATATTCTAAAAGGTAATTTAATAAGATGAGGTCGTCATAGCGCAGTGGTTTTGGGTTCATACATGTCTTATAACCTTAATTTTATAATTACATTATATTTAGTCTAACTCATAATTACATTATATTTAGTCTCACTCATTACATTATATTTAGTTAGATTATTTATTAGGTACAGGGGCACAAAGTGTGACCGACAGGTTGTGAGTTCGATCCCCACTCGAGGAGATGAAATATTTACTTAAATTTATATTTCCATTTCTTCGCTCTGGTGTCGAGGCGAAGCGCGGCGTTTAATTCTGCCACTCAACACGCAATGCCTCCAGAATTCGGCAGAAAGTGGGGAATGGAGTGTCTTATCACTAGGTTCCCTCTGCCTACCTGCTGTGTGCGGGATACAGCGTGAAGCAAAAAAAACACAACAACAACTTTGAACATATATTCATGTGAACAATATTTACATGAATATATGTTCAAAGCTAAAATGCAGCTCTCCCCCAGAAATTTTCCCTAGATACGCTAATTGATATCAAGCTGAAATTAATATCAAATATTTAGGTCTACGGTCCTTTAGATAATCAAAACCTTTAGGATACTTCCCGTGGACCCACATTTGTGAAATTAGACACGAAATGAAAACTTAACATACAAGTAAACAAAAAAATCGAAAAAATAAAAACTTACATAGAAAAAGAAATCATTTTATAAACATATATTAGGCCCTTACATATAAAATTGGCGTTTGGTATGGACGGAACAAAAAGTCGAATATATTTTTTTAATATAATATATTTATTTAATCAAATAAATAATATATTTATTTATAATATATTTATATATGGAAAATTGTATTTATTCTTATATAATATATTTATTCTTAAATTTATTGTTTATCTATGCACTTTCACCATCTCATAGGTAGTTCTCTGATCCCTTTACTAAAAACAAAACATTCGGACGGGGATCTATAAAATCTTTGAAATTGAAGTTAAATTATTTCCCTTACAAGAATATTTTAACTTACAAGATTATTTTAACTAAAGAAGTTATCCAAATTTCGAAAAAACTGGTAATCTGTTGGCTTTAAATTAAGTTTGTCAACTTTCCAAGTTCTACTTCTCGTTGACCTACAATACTGAAATTGGCACGGGGCCCTCGGGGGGCGACTCTGACTCGCACTTGGCCGGTTTTTTTTTTATTTTAAATAGTATATTATATATATAAAGTGTAAATACGTTATGCCTTCGAAATACGTTTATTTTAGACTAATTTTTAGCAGCGGTTTCGCCTCCGTCAAATAGAAGTAACTGTGAGAGTTGTGTACGATACATATAGTAATATATTTTATTTAAAATAATAAACACAAAAAGCTTTACTTCGGATCTGTAGTTTCTGAGATAAGTGTGTTCAACAAAATAAACATTTGATTCAGCTTATAATATTACTAAAGAATATTATTATTTGTGAATTGAAACTAAAACATGTATTCCTATCCTAATCAAACCTAAACTGGTATGTATACAGTATGATAAATAGAAATTCACAATTTTGCCAATAAATTGTAATATCGTAACATTCTCTCTAGAGTACCGGGAATTGGATCGAGGATTGATTGAAAAAACTGTCGATTATACATACACACTACATACTTCATATACATATTACATATTAAAAATTAAATCCCAGGACGGGTTATTTTTTGTATTGTACAACACAATTATTTATGTTCTCATATTAATAAACTAATTACTAAGGCTAAGCGCGGCGTTGAGTTCTGCCACTCGACACGCAATGCCTTCAGAATTCGGCAGAAAGTGGGGAACGGAGTATCTTAACGCTAGGTTCCCTCTGCCTACCCTGCTGTGTGCGGAATACAGCGTGAAGCTGATTTGATTTAATTTTTTTTTAATTAACTATCGTGATCTAATAACATTATTATTTTAAAGATAATATCCGTACCGAATAAATATTGCAAAATTTTTTGCCAATTCAGAAAAAAAATATGTTGTACCTGCAATATGTACGTCGCATGCAACTCTTCATGTTGACATGGCCTTTTTTATTTGTGAACCGATTGAAACAAAACATACACTAAATGTTAAGGGAGTTTTGCCAAAATAGTATATATAGGTATAGTGAAAACTCGGAAAAAATTATTAGTGTAAACAAAACAGACAAAAAAATTAAAAATCATTGCTTTAAATTATGTTATATTAACAACAACATTTTTTTTTCTTATATATCTTCCATGGACAGACACCGATCCGTTACGTTTTTATTATAAGTATATATATTAATGTAAGAATAGTGTATGACTGTAACAATAAATATTTTTATTATAATTTTCATTTCTTTTGGTAGATGAAACACGGCATCGAATTCTAAAAAATAATGCGAAAAGTGAAGATCGTGATGCCTTAATACTAGATCATTCTTCTGTGCGGGATACAGCGTAAAACTACATAGAAAGAAGAGAAAACAACCCGTACTAAATTTAAATTTCACGCAATTCACAATATTCAATTAATAAATCATAATATTATAGCGATTTAGTTAACATCTGTATTATTTACACGATTCTAACGAGTTTTCAGGAGGGCCGCGCGTGACAAAGGATCTCTCTGGAGGACTCGCGTAATGCTTAGTTATTTACTTGTATTATTTTAGGCTTGGTAGTTTTCGTTTTATGTATTTTGTTTTTGTAATTGTTTTTTATAATAGATTTGCTTGAAAAACTTTATAATTATGTATGTAGGTATATCATTTAATATTTTTTACTTTTGGGAAGTATTGTTTATATTTATTAAGTCGCTGAGGGCATAATATGTTTATTCATATTTTATTGAAATATAAGAGCGTAACGGTAAAACGTACCGACATACGAGTGCAAAGTATTAAGACATAATATGAAAAACCCCGTTTTCTTCCCATTCTTGTTCCCCTTCTCTCCCCACTTACCTACATGTCAAATTTCTATTAGCTAAGTCCAGTAGTTACTTTTGTGCGTTGACTGTTAGCCAGTCAAAGTCACTTCTCATTAACGTACGCTCTAGTCTTTCAAACTACGTGACGCATTTAACTCAGCTTTCACTAATAGACTCGCTCTCAAGACTAAGGTTTATGTGTATAATACATACATACATATTATTATATTATGAGGCTGTGTTGAGGCCGTCATGGCGCAGGGGCACAATCGTGCGACTGTAATCGAGACGGTTATGGGTTCTATTCCCATTGAGGAATGAAATATTTATTATTATGATTTCCTCGCTTCGGTAACAAGTTATAATCGCGGCGTCGAGTTCCGCCGCTGAACACTCAATGCCTTGAGAATACAGCGGAAAATGAGGAACAGAAGCGTGTTAAACGGAACGGAGTGTCTTACCATTAAGTTCACACTTTAATGCCCTACTTTAGGATACAGCGTGAAGCTTTAAAAAAATACTACTGCAGTAATTAAGCGGATGAATCTGCAAGTGAAACGCTCGCTGCAATTAATATACACATTATATAAATATTATTTCACGTTTTATCCTGCTTATAGCAAGATTTTTGCTACCAGAACTCAACTATCCTTAAATGGAAATAATAGATTTCGCCGAATAGAGATCGAACCCACAACCGTCGCGTTTCCAGTTTCAACTGAAACTAAAACAATAGCGCTGAATCACTTAATTTTCAGCTTTATTTTAATATTAAACATGCAATTTGCCATATTGGCTGTAACCCAGATGTATCATTTGAATATTTTAAGCACCGAATTATAGCTGGCGGCCTGACCACTGGAGGTGGGACTACTACAGTCTAGAGAGGTAATTTCAGTTAATAATTTATATAGAAAGGCACATATAAATGTACATTTTAGAAGTTGGCATGTGACGGCTACACGAAACGGTCGTGAGTTCTAATCTCGTTTAGGGAATAACTTCTAGATTACATAAAAACACGATTTTTATATGTTATACTTTAAATTGGAATAGCGACTATCTTTTAAATTATTTACTTTTTCTGGACTTGACAAAATAAAGCACGGCGTTGAGCTCCGCCAATCAAACGACAATGTTAAGTAGTCAAATATGGTAAAAGTCATAAGCTTCACGCTGTATCCTATAGGCAGATGGAACCTGAAAATCTAATTTTAAGACTCTCCGTTCCCGTTAAGCTACGGTTCCCTACTTTCCATAGATTTCTGGAGGCATTGCGTGTTGATTGGCGGAACTAAACGCCACAATTTGTCTTGTTACCAGAGTGGAAAAATTAAAATATTAAATATTTCCTTTCCTGGAGTGGAAATAGAACCTGCAGAATGTCGCGTTGCCAGTCCCACGCTTGTACCTCTGCGCCACGACTGACCTCATCAGCATTGAAGAATAATTATTTTCTTTGGTATACAAAGCGCGGCGTTAAGTTCAGCTACTGAACCCGCAAAGCTTTTATTCAACACAAGGTTCCCTTCGCCTATCGTGCAATGCGAGAGAAAAGTCAATTTATATAGATTTCGATGTCCATATTATACCAATACAACATAATAACATTTTAAATCAGATACACCGATATAATAACATCAATTGTATCAATAAGCATTACGAAACATAGAATATACGATTATTTTGATATTACATAACGTACGTAATTACGACGTTATCACATAAAATAATATTGAAGCTGTTAGAATCCATAAGTTTTTTTGACGTTGAAGATCGTGGGTTCGATTTCCTCTCGGGGAAATTTTCTATTTTAATTGAGCTGCTTTTGTAATATATGTCATGTTGTACATGGATTTGTTACAAAAGCAGCAATAAATAACTAAATATAAAATTTCCCAAAAAGAAACTCGAACCCACGATCATCGTGTCTACAGTCTACGTCGGGTTTTAGTAACAAGAGCTATATCTTCTTACAAACGCAGCTAACGTTGACTTCCGCCACTCAACACAAAATGTTTGATACATTTTTTGGGAAGTTACTGAGAAACTAAGTGTATTAACTATAGTTGATACTCCTGACCCTACTATAAGCGGGATACAGCGTGAAACCTACTATATTTAGGAATATTTGTTTTTAGCTTCTAGCAAAAAAAGGGTACTAGCAGCGGACACTAAAGCTAGGAAATTACATTTATTGAAATATAATGATTGTTCATAATTAATATTATGATTGTTCATTGATTAGAAAAACGCTTGAAGGTAGTAAGTTCGATTCTCGCTCAAAAATATAAATATTCAAATGATTTTCGTTACCCAAGCTCTCATTCAACATGGAATTTATCAAAAAATTGAGCGGCAAGTGAAAAACGGGGTAACTTAACTCTATTTTCCCGTTGTCTTCAATGTTAAGCGGGAAAATGCGTGAAACGCTTAAAAGCATTGTAGATTTTAGAGTAGTCACAAACCTAGCAAAGCCTAGCTGACCCACTTCCTAGGTCAGTACAATACAAGAATATTTAATGGACCTCTCCCATTTAGGCCATATATAGAAGACAAACAAGTGACAACACAAAGTTTTATATATTTATAAATAGCTTCACGGACGTATTCTAATTTGAATTGAGGTTTTAATAAATGGAAGTGGTCAGACGAATTGGTCTAAATAAAATTTTAGTTATATCACAGCTGGATTCACTAGTCTGTATATTTGCCAAACTATCCAATTATAAAGAATAAATGAAAATATCTTTAAAAACCACCGTGGCGCAGTGTGCTACTGTATACAGGGCGGTTATGGGTTCGATCCCTACTCCAGGAAAAGAAATATTTATTTAAATTTATTATGCTGTCTCACATATTTACATACATTACTTACAGCGAAATCAGTTGTATTATTTTCAAGCACTGTTGTCTAAATTAATTGTAGTAGTTAGCGTAATATACACACTCAATGTCCAAAGGTATGATGTAAGCTGCTCTTCATATATTATTCCAGGATGGAATCCAAGTATAAATTGCTATAATACAGAATAAGACGCGATCAAAATGTTACTGAATAATAAGAAAACCATAATAATGAGAACAGTGTATCTTCACACGGCAAGAGCAAAAAAATGAAAATAATTTTGTGTTTCGTAGCTTGATGACTACCACATATAGCAGGGTGGGCAGAGGGAACCTAGAAATATGACACCCACGCACCGCCCAATTGGCAAAACTCAACGGTGTACTTTGTCTTCTTACCGGAGCGAACAATAAAATATATTCCCCCGGGTGGGAATCGAATACACAACCTTCGCGTTTTTAGTCAGCCTTCATGAAAATAGATAATATATCAAATACCATAATACATTATTTAGAATTGAAGGTGAGCTGACAACGCTCTACGTTTCAAACTTATTAATTATTGAAAGGACCGAATGAGAACAAAGGAAGTACCACATCCATCTCATTTCTTAGTTATACAGATGATTGTTTGATAAGCTTTTACTGTTCCGGGGGTGATAAAAATAACTTTAAATTTACTTTTTCATAATATATATTTTTAATACGCTTTCATTAGGTCGAGGTGTAACAAACTATGTAATAAAATGTAAGAATCTGAACTTGAACCCCTTGTAATAATTGTATCCTCGTGAAACTTGGCAACTTGGTTTTTTTTGTTTTTTTTTTTAAACTATACATTATTTATTAGTTCGATTTATAACTATGTAATAAAATCTAAAAAACTATATTAAGGCCACTTATATTAAAATTGAAATTTGGAAGTTTATTTGACAATACAATGATTTAGTATCATCAAGAGTCTGATGATGGAGTCAGTATAGTATTGTCAGTATTGTATAGTATTGTATATTATAACCATTTTAGGCTCATATAATTTATATCTTGCAATACTTTCTTTATATATTTAATTTTGTATATTCATAAAAAATATATATTTCCCAATTTTTTTTCATTAAAACAATCCATTTTATTCAACAGGTTTTCGTAGACATGGATATCTTTTACAAGCCCCCAGTGATGCCCAACCCTCCAGATGACGCTACAAATCGCGTAAATGTAACACCATCAAAAAAAAGAGATGTAATGCCTTCGGTACACGTCGTTCCACATGCGGGCAGCAGAAAAGACTCTTCAAGGGGAGGAGGAGGAGGTGGATTAGGAGGAGCAGGTGGAGCAAGTGGAGCAGGAGGGGTGACTACATCAGGTGCAGTCTCCTCTTCCCAAAGTTCTGGCCAACAGTCAGACAACGATGATGATACAGCTCTTGAAGATTTGCAAAGGAACATCGAGACTCTCGAACGTACCTTGAAAAAGAACAAAAAAGATACCGTTATTGATATGGAACCAGATTCGTCGCGTTCGCATAAGTTGAAGAGTGCTGGAAAGCGTTTTTTACGGTAACTGCTTTGTCAGATTTTATTAATATTATTAACATTGATTCTATTCGAAGTTTACAGGTTCCAAGGAACCGGTTTTTTAAACAATTGCAGGGATCTTACAGAAGTTATTTTAGGTATTATAGCTATCTGCTGAGCTTTCCAACATTTTAATCATTATTATTTTAAGACAAGCTAAAATTACACGATTGTGTTAGAAAAGTTAAGACTCATCGAATATTTTTTTTATTTTAGCCGCGGCCTTTCGATGGGCGCTGAGAAGTCTGTAACTATAGTAGGTGAAGGGGGAGAGCGAGAACGAGATCGAGAGCGCAAACGCCTATCCCCATTGAAGAGTGTTCGCAACTTAATGCGTCTGGGAAGGCGTCATAAGGAGCCTCTGAGCAGTGGTGATGAGGAACAGGGCCTCCTTGATGATGACCGCGCTTTACCGTCTTCAGACAATGACGGTCCTACCAGCCAAGCCTCTATAAGTCCAGAAGAAGCCCTCGTCGATGCTCGTTGCCCTTCAGAGGTCTCAAAGATGATGAAAGTGTAAGTAGTAGTTTTCTTCAAGTCCCTACAAATTTTAAAAATGTTACAAAATATAAAGTTACTTACCAGATTATTGGAGAAAATCAGCTTCACGCTGTACCCCGCACACAGCAGGGTAGGTAGAAGGAACCTAGTGTTAAGACACTCCGTTCCCCACTTTCTGCTGAATTCTGGAGGCATTGCGTGTTGAGTGGCAGAACTCAACGCCGCATTGGAATAGAGAATTGCCGAAATGGAGAAAATAATTTTACAATTTTCATTTTCCCTGCAGGGCAGCCAAACTGCGGTGATGAGTTTTATCACGTATAACGCAGTGCCCATTTATATTTTAGAAATTCATTTTCTGACGTAATAATTAATGTCAAATTTACAACATCTCTTATAAATAATTTTTTTCTTACAGAAAACGCATGATGGACTCAAGTGGTCCTGCAGCGTTAAGAAGCGCGGATTTTCAGGTCTGCATCACGATAATTGAGGCAAGGCAACTCGCTGGCCTCAACATGGACCCCGTAGTCTGTGTGCAGATAGGAGAGGCACGCAAGTACACCAGCGTGAAGGAGAGCACGAATTGCCCATATTATAACGAAGTAAGTATCGGCAAAGTACCCCAAAAATTGTTTGCATATACTATTTTCTATTATTCTTTTTATTTTTAAACAAATCCAGCAAGCATGTTGCTCTATCTATGTATATCTAGCTTTTACCTACAGTATCCCTTGCTTGGGCATAAGGTCTTTATTATTTACTGAGAATTATAGACACTTGTCTCTCTCTAGCTTGTCCAGGAAACTTTGAACTTAATTTAATAAAACCTATAGCAACACAAAAAAAAATTAGCTTTATAACGAAATGTTATTTTCGGCATAACTACTCGATAGGCAAAGAGTAACCTAGTGCAGAGACACTACGTTCCTCACTTTCCGCCCAATTTTGAATGATGGAACTCAACGCCGCTCAAGAGCTCAAGGCAAATATATTAAAGAGTGCTGGCAGCTTGTCATTTCGCGCGCTTCTTCCTTTATCCATTAATTTTGTAGTTCATTATTACAAAAGCAAATTGAACATCGATAAAATTGTCAAAGTTAGTCTTTTTACAAACAATAAATTCAGGTCTCAGTTACGTAAATGAACATTTTGCTGAATTGGCATCTATTTATTTGTACTAATAATAGTCTGTTCTAAATAACTTGCTTAGAATAATTCCTTCCTCCGCCATTGTGTTGCTCTTATTGTTATATTAGACAAAAGAATTGTTGTAGCTCCGCAAAATGCTTATTAATTACGGTTTTTGATATAAATAAACCTCCTTAAACTAAAGGAGGCCGATCGTGGCGCAGCGTCACGAGGTGTGACTGTAAAACCGACTGGTTGTGGGTTCGATCCCCACTCGAGGAGATGAAATATTTACTTAAATTTATATTTCCATTTCTTCGCTCTAGTGTCGAGGTTAGGCGCGGCGTTGAGTTCTGCCACTCAACACGCAATGCTTCCAGAATTCGGCAGAAAGTGGGGAACGGAGTGTCTTAACACTAGGTTCTCACTGCCTACCCTGCAGTGTGCGGAATACAGCGTGAAGCTAATTAATTAATTTATTTATGTATATAAAAAAAATTGTGGGATAGTCTAGCTACCAAGTAACGCTATAAATCACGTAAATCATTTCGTTTTCCACTGTACCTGCAGTCAGAGTTACTTTGGGTACTCATAAATGAGTCGTATTACTTATATGACAACTTTTGGTTTTTTCCATTTGGACACGAGGGAGGTGCTACAAGTAAAAGCTGGTAAAATTATATAGAATGTACATAGTATTTATTATTTTTGGTTTTCTAACTTTAAATTAGTATAATAAATCCGATTTATATGAATTTTGCGATTTAAAAAAATCACTTAAAATACCTTACTGACTTGATTTTAGCTTTTTTGTACGCTGTACTTAATATTAATAATATTCTGTATAGATGGGATTTTAATGTAATCTATAAAGTGCTTCTAAGTACAGAAAAAGACTCTTTACAAATAATAATGTCACTGCTATGAAAAATAAA
Organism: Heliconius erato x Heliconius himera; assembly: GCA_013421005.1. NCBI lineage: Eukaryota > Metazoa > Arthropoda > Insecta > Lepidoptera > Nymphalidae > Heliconius > Heliconius erato x Heliconius himera. Next base: position 62,608 of record JAATLQ010022378.1, read on the forward strand.
TCTGACTGTAAACGCCAGGGTTGCGGATTCGATCTCTACTCGTGGGTATCAAAGTGGAGATCGGAATGACTTAACACTAGGTTCCCTCTGCTTACCCTGCTATTTGCTGAATACATCTTTAATTTTAAGAGAAATCTCTATACTAACTAAAAAAATGAGATAACAAAACATATTACAATAAAAACTTACTACCTACTTATAAGCGCAGTAAAAGCTCGCTAAGTAATTTGTACGATCTTTAACGAACTTGAAACTATTCATCGAAGTCATTGACACGAACTTTGAAAGTTATCTTAACTTAACCGATTTTGCACATAAACTGTAAATAGCTATACTTTAGATATCACAATTATTATTTTTGTTATCTACGTATTACCTTTTTTAATTATTTTTTTATCTTCACAATGAATATTTGCGGGATATAGGAGTAGGCCGAGGGAATTTTCTTGGTACCAAAGTGAGGAAAATATTAATAATAATTAATATCCACAAATGGGAATCGAACTACTATTTTAAAAAGTTTTAAAATATACAGGGTGGAAGTGTAAGCACCACTTTAAATGAAACCACAGTTTTAACTACTCTATTAAAGCTTAATATAAATCAGAAAAAAATAAATTCCCAAAAATGAAAAATTTAACTTTTCAAACAAAATAAATAATAAAATTGTTTTAAAATAAAACGCCATTTGTAAGGATGGCGCACGCACACATAAACCTATCAAAGGAACACCGCCGCACACGTCTCATTCCGAAATCGAGTCGTAGGTATTGGTGATAAAGTTCAAAGTTGTTTAACTTTAGTAGTATTTTTGTGTAGTAAGTGTTTACGTTATTGGGATCTATACGTAATTGCGTCACACGAAATACAGGTATGTGAAAAAATCGTGAAATGAAAAAAAATCCTACGTCCAAACTGTTGAGGCATCTTGATTAATTTCTTTAGGTATGGGTTTGAAATATTTTACCCTATATGCTGTTTCCGTAAAATGAGCGCTGCCTCTGCCACCCTGTATATCACATACTGCATGGAAAGCAGAACCTAGTGTCGAGGCACTTTGTCCTTTACTTTCGCGACATTACGTTTTAAGTGCCGAAGCTTAGCGCCGCCCTTTTGTATTTGTCAAAACAAGGCAATGAAAAAATCATTTGCCCGAGTAGTAATCGAACCCACAACGCGTTTCAGTCAGAAGCTGTCCCATTGCGCCACTACCACACGTGTAGCAGACTAGACAGAGGAACCAAGTGTAAAGGCAATTCATTTCCCACGCATCACCTATCTTTGGAGTCATTGCGTCTTGAGTGGCGGAACTCAACGCTGCGCTTTATCTTATTACTCAAACGAAGTAATTAAAATAATTCACTCGCCGTAGTGAGAATCGAACCCACAACCACCGCGCTTACAGTCCGCTGCTTCTATATGCTATATTATTATTTTAACTTGATTTCTTTGTCCACAGTACTTCGTGTTCGATTTTCACATGCCATTGATAATGTTGTTCGACAAGATCATCACGCTATCGGTAAGTACTTTATAATATAAATATTGCTATAACTTGTATGAAAAAAATGTGATTTTATTAAATATTTAATATATTGAATCTCTCGCCCTGGTAACAATGCAAAGAGCGGCGTTGAGTTCCGCTACTCAACACGCAATGCCTCTAGAATACGGCGTAAAGTGGGAAACGAACGGAAGTACGAATGAAAACAATAATAATTTCAAACGTACCAAAATAATTGATTGATTCATAGATAGTGTCAAAGCTGTTCTTGAAACGGTGCCATCTTTGTCAGATTTGGTCAAAAGAGTAGAAATTAGTGTTTCGACACTATCTTCATACCATGTTATGCGGAATAAAGCTGAAAATAAAAATGTATTTCATTCGAATAGCATATAAATTGCCAAAATTTTATTATTAGATCGAAAACACCTGATTAATAACTAATATTTGTTCCGTTACAAATTATACGGAGGTATTTAGACCCACTACTCGAAGCACTCGAAAATTTGACGGTACGTGGGGAACAGAGTCTTTTAAGGTTCCCTCGACTTACTCTGCTATATGACGTATACAGCTTGATTATATAAAAATAATACTAATTTATATATAGAACAATTATACGAAGTAAAGCTACTGAATAACTAACAAAATGTTTTTACGGTTTCTTTTCATATTACTTTACTCTTGAACTCTACAATTTAATTTAAAGAACTTTATATAAACTTTCTATACTCAACTAGGTACTGTATACTTATTAAGGAAGCTTTTCAACGTGCTACCCAAGAAATTAGATTTAATATTTGGCGTTAAGTATTTCTTTTTTACTTCACGCTGTATCCCGCCCATAGCAAGGTAGGCAGGGATAACGTGGGAAGCTAGTGTTAAGACACTCCGTTCTCATTAGGACACCTCCGAATTAAAGAAGCTTCCTCTTGGCATTGCGTATTGAGTGGCGGAACTCAGTGGCGCATTTTGGCTTGTTACCAGAGCGATGATATGAAAATATAAAATAATTGATTACCCCAAGTGGGATTCGAACCCAACCCACCCTTGGGCTACTGCACCATGACGGCTTAATACATTCACCTAATGATGATCGACGTCATACATTCGTCTAACGACGACGGACGGACGAAACGGATTGTATAAAACTAACATTGTGATGGATCCAATCTGGTTATGAGGGCTGCAGTATAAACTAAATTTAATTAATTTAAAAATACAAAAAATAATAATTAACTAATTCTATTCTATTGTCTTCAAAGTTAGAAGAAATAAATAACGAATTTAAACTTAATTAAATCTAAGTTAACCTATGACACGATAAAATAATAAGTGTGTGAAAAGCAGAAATTCCTTTTCCACCGGCGCCGTTCACACTCTTTCTCGTTGTCAGCGTTTTTAGTACTCAGCCGCCTATCAGATGGATACATTATAATATGAAATATTTTTTCCGTCAGTGACACCGAGCGCCATATAACAAGCTGAATAATATAATTATCATAAAAACAAATACATAACAAAAATCAACAAGAAGAACACTAAAACACTTTTCAATACATTTCCAAATTTGTGCCAACATTACAAATTTCAGTAAATTGCTAATTTAACTTAACCTCACGCCTTATCCCTAACGAGACAGTCAGAGAGAGCAGAGCGCCAATGGTTACTTTTTCTACAAACCTCTTTCGCCTCGTCCACTATCATCAACCTCTTCATACATGCCTTCCGGGAGGTCTGCATGACTTTTATGTGAACTTGCTCCACCACCGTTCTGTGTATCTCTTCAATGCGGATTCGATCAGCTAAGCTGACTCCGCATATCCTACGAAGAGATCGCATCTCCACGGCATTCATCTTTCTTTCATTTTTCTTCTGTAATACTCACATCTCGCTGCCGTATAAAAGCGTCGGTACCAACACTGCATTGTGTACGGCCAAACGCGCAGCTGTGCGGACGTTTCGTCGTCTCATCAACGGAGATAAGACTCCGTTAACCCTGTTACTGGCAGCAATAGGCCTCTCCTCATCCATCTCGTATCTTCCATCTTTACTGTACATACTTCCCAAGTATACCATTTCATTCACTTGCTCTAATATCTTGCCGTTTACTCTGATTGTCTTTTCTTCCTCTCTTTCAAAAAAATCTATAATAATAATAATATTTTTCTATAATATTAATAATACAATATAAAAATAAATTCTACATCGATTTCAAAATTACCCGGATGAACAATTAACGAAAACAAAACAAGGTGGCAATTAAAGCGTATTTTACTCGCGTACTATAATACGTACCTGTGCGGGATCAAGCTTATCCTAATTAATTTTGATGGATAATTGGCTGTTATTGCGTGTTTGATTTATATGAATACAGTTTTTGTTATCTAATATAATATCCTGTGGCTTCGTCCGCGTTTATATATGGAAATACGATGTTTGGAGGTTTGAATTCTTAATAAAATATTCGTTACATTTTTTCCGTTACTGAATGACTACGGGCAGCGCACAGACGAAACTATTGGAATTAAAAAATTGAAACTTGGCATTCGTCTAGATTAGGTAATGTACGGGAACATTAAGAAAAGAAAACTCAAACATAATACGGAAATGAAAAAGAAATGGGATTTGCCATTATTTTACGTCTTAAAGTCCATGCAAGCAAACGCGGGCGTCGGCTAGTAATACATATATAAAATGTACAGACATTTATTTATGAGTAACCCGAGTAATATAAGAACAGGCGCCTAGATTAAGTTTTTATGCATATCTCATTCGATATCAGAAAACAGGTTCCCTTGATGTTGTCAGTAAATAAGAAATTTTTATATTAACTTGGAAAATATATTTCTTTGAAAAATATACTTGAATATTATAAGACAACGTAGTTTTGGTGGAGAAAATAACTTTTGTTCAGTTATTTTGGTAGCACGATGTTATTTATAGAGGCCGTCGTAAACGCAACGGCACAATACAACACAACCGTTGGGTTCGATTCCAACTCGGGGAAATGAATAATTTTTATCTCCTCGCCTTTGACGGTGTAAAGCTAAAAAGTATAAAATGGACTTCGCACAAAGAACGTTTTTAGGTGGGCAGAGGGAACCTGGGAATCCAGTGTTAAGATACTCCGTTTATACTTTCGTCCGTCCTCATTAAGACACTTCCGTTTAACAGTATTCTCTAAGCATTGAGTGTTTGGGATCGACACTAGAGTGAGTGAAATGAAAATATGAAATAAATGAACTCTTTGAAATTGCATTACTTTAAACTATCCTAAATATTAACTTAAAACTTTTTACATTAATTAATAATCTTAATTTAGTTCGTTATTTTGTTAAAATGTTTTAAATTCATTTAAAGTAATTTTTATTTAAAGGATTTATTTAAAATTTACAGAATTTTCAGCAAATGAAAACTACCGGATGGTTTATTTTGATGAATACATTTAATTCAGTCGGTCTCAACATTATTTTTAAAAATACATTCATTAAAAAAAAACAGCTTTACGCTTACTTAGCAGGGCAGGCAGAACGAATCTAGTGCTAGAACACTCCGTTCCCACATTCCGCAGTCTTTTCAGAATGTTACGTGTTGATTGGCGGAATTCAGCGCCGTACCACGCAGAGCAGCAAACTAAAGAAAAATATTACATTATTTTCATTTGTAATTTTCATACCTATATAGTTAAGCCCTTATATTAATAGAAACTGATGTAATAACTACTTTCTAGGTGCTTCAGTCGCGGCACATCTTGCGAGCTAACAAACTTTTGGGCAACTTCAAACTTGACATCGCGACCGTTTGGAGCCAACCAGGTAAGTACTTTTAAATTTATATTGCCATTTAATTCAAATAATTGATAAATGAGAAATAATCCCGATAACAACAAAAAATTCTAAATAAAAAAACAAACAACTAACATATTTTCTTTAAGAACACTCTCGATTGTGTCACCTTTCAAACAAAAGAAAACTAAATCGAAATTGGATTATTGGTTTGGGAGCAAGATGCCACAAATAAGACATACACATACATCCACGTCAAATTTATAGGGTACTAGCGGCTCGCCCACGGCTTCGCCCGCTTAAAATACATGATTATTGATTTAATAAGCAGAATTGATTGACAACTATTAGGGATAGCGCGCATTGGTGACTTTTGTCAGGGTGACAATAAATTCTTTGTCACTGTCATGTCACCATGCTTTTCGCGACTGCGCGCACTTGCGGTGACAGTGACGAAATTTTTTACTTTTGATAAAATGAATCTCCAAGAGATGGTTGTCTGTGCACTTATATTAAGAAATAGAAAAAAAAACAAACGTAGAAAAATCATCGTTTAAGGATTTGTCATAGAGCTACGGCCTCAACTCAATTTAAACAATCAGTATGTCGTTGTCTATTTCATCTTCATGAAAACACACGTTTTGCCTTGGAGATGAAATTGACGCCATTCTTGAAATTAAAATTCGGAGCTGCACGCTGCTGTTTCTTGTTTATGCGGAAGACGACTAGTATGGGAACCGCAAGGGGGAGGGCGCACGTGGTGACATTTAGTTTCTAATGCGCGCACCTTTATTAAGAGTGATGTACACGGTGACAGTGACGCAACAGTCACGGTGACAAATATCACTAATGGGCGCTATACTTTATATAATAATGACTTCTAATATGACTTTTTTACGACATTTTTGATCGTTTTAAATAAAAAAATACGACCGTTGTTGATATTGGATATTTATAAAATATACATAAAGCTAATTATTTATTACACGTATATATTTTTGTAACTTTATGTTCTTTTTATCTATATAATATACTCTGTTAAATGTGCACTCTGTGTTGAATTAATTACTACTTCTTTCAAATGACGATAACTTTTTTTTTAATGAACCGATTTTGATGAACTAAACTTTAGTAGTTAAGTTGAGTTAAGACAAAGCAATTGGTGAAATTTTCAAGTAAATCGGTCCAGTACTTTCAGAGAAAAATGCGGACAAAAATATGTCGACAGACAGACAGACAGACAGAGAGACAAGAAATTCAAAAAAAATCTTTTTGCTTTCTATTATTCTTTTTAAGTGTCCCTCTATCCATTTCAGTCAAAATTACTAAATATACAGACAAAATATTTTTACTGTCTTATTATATATAGAGATAAGTTTATAACACCCTTTTGTTTTCGTCGGAGGTTAAAACTAGAGAGGATATTAAAAATAATTATTATATTAGAAATATCTAAAAGAATGAAAGTAAAAAAAAATCCTTCTACCGATTCTACACAATTTCATTTTCGATTGACAAAATCACCAGTTTGTCAACCAGAGATAGTCATATTGTCGGTCGCAGATAGGTGTTTAATCTGTAATCAACAACGGTCAATAAACTTATTACGCTATACTATTAGAATGATGAGTAGACAGAAACTTGCCCTTGAAAAATTATTTTATCTTTAATCCTTGAGCTCAGGTCAATATTTCATCAGGCACTTCGATTTTGTAATCTGACTAACTCTTATCTATTTCTAATGTAAAAACTAGTATATTTTACAAAATTGTAAGACCAGAAGTGGAGAAGATAAGGACGTATTTCAACTGTAGTGATAACTGGTTCACTCGTTCTCCTTTTAATATAGATTTCGTCTAGAAGACGGGATTTTGTTATACAATGATTGATCTGACAGATCAGCATCATCAGGCTTTTTTACGCCCACTGCTGGACGTGGGCATCCTGTTCCGGCCACTGTCCGACAGGACACAGTTCACTACTTAATAACTCTTAATTTAGTTAGAATACAGAGATTCAATACGTTATTAAGCTTCTTGTGTGCAATTAATTTCTTCTACACAAATATGTGAAAGTATCATAGAATAGGTAAATAAAAAATATAGTTTGATTTTAAAGAATATATTTACGATGCCGAAACAACAAACTGAAACTACGCTTGTTGAATTTAAATTCAAATACGAGTAAAGACAATATTGTTAATATCAAGGTTATAGGATTATAATTGTTGTCAACTCTGTTATACTAAATATTAAATAACACTCTTCAATAATCTAAAAATATTTTTTCTATCAGTCAATTGACAATATCATACAGAGGCCGTTGTGGCGCGTGTGACTGTAAACGCTATGGTTGTGGGTTCGATTTCCATTCCGAGGAACGAATTATTACATGGCAAAGCGCGGCGTTAAATTCCGTCTCGAAAATTCAATGGAAAGTAGAGGAACGGAGTGTCTTAACTACACTATGTTCCCTCTAATTATCCTACTATATGCAGGAGACAGCCTTATTGTTGACGCCAGTCGTGGCGCAAGGGCACCAACGTGCGACTGTAACGCTGCAGTTGGTTTGGGCACGTCGAACGATTGAGTGATGAAAGAATGGCAAAAAAGATTTATGATGGAAAAGTGAGTGGTAAGAGAGGTAGGGGGAGACCTCGGTTGACCTTCGAAAACACAGTATCAAAAATACTGGAGGAAGGTCACGTAAAAAATATGAGGACCCCTAGGAGGATATGTATGAAGAGGTTGATGACAGTGGACGAGGCGAAAGAGGTATTTAGAGACCGTAGCGTTTGGCGCCCCGTTCTGTCTTTCACAAGTCCAAGGTGTATCTATAGTTCCTAATATATGTGGAAATAACAGTTTACTATATCAAAGCATAAAACAAAAAACTTACGTAAGTACCGACGTGAGGCCTGAGAACCTGCATTGGACTTTCAAAACGTTACCGTTATTCAACAAACACGCACGTGATGATAATACTGCCCATTACTATGTCAGTTACCTATAATCGAGGATTGCTATTGTGTGGGAAAAGGGGTAAACTTAGAAGTCAAGTACCTGCTGGGGCCTGTCAGACTGCACGTCGGTGCTAAAAGGGCCTCACAGGCTGAACGCTTAGGCCGATCGTCGGCATACGCGTTCCGCTTCTCTATTGTTTGTTCCGCGTTTGTTCCGCATGCTCGCTGACACGGTCGCTCCTCGTGGAACGTGACAATGAGTCATGCTTTTCTGTGCGTGCAGCCGGCTAAATACAGCTAAATAATTAATGCAATCAAGTCTAATAACTGCTTATAATGTCCATTGATGCATGTCAATACATTATATACCAATATATTAACTTATATTTTTATATCGATATTTTATATGAATACTATAGGCCGCGCGCGGCTTCGCCCGCTTATTAGGAGTGAATTCTAAAAAAACCACGAAACACGTGTTCAATAAAATATTTTTAACAGTCTGAATTTAAATTTTTATAAAATCGGTGCAATTTAAAGATTTTTCCATATAAACTTTCATCCCCTTATTTGAACCCTTAGGGGGTGAATTCTTAAAAACCATGAAACACGTGTTAAATGAAATATTTTTAAGAATCTGAATTTCAAATTTTATAAAAATCGGTACAGATTATATTTTTTTCCATACAAACTTTCAACCCCTACTTCTTCCCTTTAGGGTTATTTTTTTTCAAATTCCCTTCTTAGTGGATGTCCAGAATATGAAAATAAGCATCTGCCCAAATTTCACGTTTCTACCATCAGCGGTTACGGCTCTGCGTGCGTCTTACCTCAGTCAGTCAGCACAAGTCCTTTTATATATATAGATTGTAAAGCTAAGAGTTTGTTTTATTTCAGATAAATTTAGAAATTACTGATCTGAATTTAAGAAAATATTATTGTGTCGCATACTGCATTTATCGGGGAAGGATATAACACACACATCTTGTTAGTTTCACTTTACACAGTGTCACTGTGGTCAGAGTTACCTTACGCACTTAGATCGTATCGTGTATGACACATGATACACAAATCATAGCTGCTCCATTTGACATCATGGGAGAAGCCACATGCAGGAGCATGTCTCTTTAAAAATTACTAAATATGATAGTTTCTTTATATTTTTTCTTATTTAAAACCTTCCGCTTAACGCTTTTACCTAACTAGTACTATAATCCACAAAAGACCAGTGCTTTCGAGTAATATCAGTGATAAAATGATGAGACATACGCAGCAACGAGTCCAGCCAAGTTCAAAGAAAAGGAATTGAAATACATCACATGTATTATTATACAAACTGATTAAGCTTTTGAACTCATTAAATTTCGTAAATTACTTATTCTACATACTACTACTAAGTAGTGCATATATTCGCTGCGAACAATCTCCTATTTGCTCAGCATATGCTATTACTATCCATAAATTTCAAGGTTTTGGTCTGAACAATGAATGTTCTTCAAAACAAGCCTTTGTTTGCCTCTTGCCCTCAATATTTAGCAAGCACATTCCTCTCTCTAAAGTTAGCCTTAGAGGAACTACATCCGATTAAGTCCAACCAAGGCATTCTGCATTCGAATAATCTAGTGATGAGACACTCCGTTCCCCACGCATTGCCCAATTTTCGAGAGATTACGGGTTAAGTAGCGAAACTTAACTGAGAGGAAATGCAAATAATTAATTTCTCTAATTAGGAATCGGACCCACAACTGTCGCGCTTACGGTCAGAGACTATAACACTGCGCCACGACGGCCTAATTTTTTTTTTGTAGTTCAGACCGGACTGACATATCCCAATTAATAATAAGAAAAAAACATATTAAAAAAATGACAGAGAAAGACTATTCTTTTTTTTTATTTGAATTACATCTCGAGTGAATACAGAACTTGTCTCTCAATTAACTGGAAAGATTATTAACTTTTTAACAATACATAACACACACACATACACACGTATTCAGGTACACACACGCACACAAAATAGGATTTTTTTAATCAAGTTCATGTTTTAGACATTGCTACCACCAAAATAATAAGTGTTTTTATTGTTACGCTATTATATGTTTACCGTCAGAAATTGACTCAAAGGGTTCCAAAGACGTTTTGTATAATTTTCATACATTTAATTTTTAAAATTAACCATAATACCAGTGTCTGTCGTGGCACAGGTGGCTATGGGATCCGCCACTCAACACGTAGAGCCTCTATAATTCGGAGAGAGAATTTTCAACACTAGGTTCCCAGGTTCCCGCTGACTTCTCTGCTATGTACGGGATATAATGTGAATCTAAAAATTAACTTTCACAAGTATATTACTGGTAAACTTATAACTACAAACAATTTAATTGACAAAAAAAAGATTATAATTGAAAAGATCTTTGAAAAGATATTCCGTAGAAACGCTTAGGCGGTTAAAGGGGTGGTATTTGTATGAAACTTTTCATTCCTTTGATAAATTAGTTCGAAGACTAATATCTATTACTACTTTAGTAATCAAGACAAATGAAGCTAAAGCACCTTCTACTTATTCTCATTAAAAAAATATTATAAAATTTTATCTAACATATTTAAAATATTTAAATTGTAAACTTAAATTTAAAATTTCAATATAGTTGTTTTATAAGTTTATGAAATTGTCAATTAGAATTCGTTGATGATTTGCTAAATTTTGTCTTCACGCTGTATCCTTCAAATGGCAGGGTAGGAAGAGAGAATCTAGTATTAAGACACTCCGCTCCCCACACATCGCCCAAATTTCGAGAGATTGCGAATTAAATGACGAAACTTAACCCCGCGCTTTGTCTTGTTATCAGAGCGAGGAAATTAAAGTAATAAATTTCTCTAAATGGGAATCCAACCCAAAACTTTCGCACTTATAGTCAGACACTGTACCACTGCGCCACGACGGTCTAGCTTTTCTGTTTGTAGTTTTAAGTAACAAAAATAAATTATCTAACGTGCATCAAAAGAAAAACACTTTTTTAAGCGAAAACGTCTAAATTTGCGTTCTTTCTCTCTCACTCTTTTTCTTCAAGTATATATTCTTCATGCTAACCAGTAAGCCATATGGGTTACTGATTAGAATGAAGAATAAGCCATATGGCTTACTGGTTAGAGTAAGACGCAGGTTCAAATTCAATTTTTATACGTTTTCTAAAAAGAATATTAATCTATAGTTACATACAAACCAACCTTGAAAAGACACGTTCCGGTTCGTGGCTATACTAACAAAAAACAAAAAACCATCGAGCTTTCACACCAAGCTTTTAACTGTAATCTGAAAACCGTGCTCTGCTTCTAGTAAAGCTCCACAAACGGTTATACTATCGAGTAAAACTGTAAAGTCCGATCATTTAAACTATTTACTGAATAAGCTCGAATACGTGAGGTATGAGCTTACAATCGATGTTTGTTTGTTTGTTTGAACTTTTGAACCGTTTTATGGGGAACGATTTTTTTCTCGTACTGATGATATTTTTTTAACTGATTTTTTGCTGTGCCTTTATATATTTGATTGTGGGTTCGATTCTTATAGTTGATAGATGATAACAAGCTTCTTTATTTCGTATTGTTTAATCTTACCCGATCTAGCTTTTATGCGGCGTTGAGTTATGCCACTCTACTCGTAATGCCTGTAGAGTTTGACGGAAAGTGGGGAACGGAAGTATCTTAATGGGATCGTAATGTCATTACACTAGGTTCCCAGGTTTCATCTGCCTACTATGTGAAAGATACAGCGTGAAGCTAAAAATATATAGCTTTTGTTACAACTGTTTACATTATATTACGTAAAAATTAAGAAAAAATATTTTTAACATTTTTATAGTGTTATTCCACACTTAGGAATGAAAAAAACTTATTTAGAAAACGTATCAAAATTTGAACGTAGCGGGACTCCAACCCGCGCCTCCTGGAAACCAACCAGACGCTCTGACAACTAAGCCATATATTCTCATCAAGCGAAATTGTACGTCGAAATTTTTATACGCTTGTTACAACTTATTTATGTTGTTAGTTTAAGAAAAAATATTTTGCTATACGCTGTAACTCGCATATAGCAAGGTAGGCAGGATTTAATTTTTGAGATATTGCGTGTTGAGCGGCGGACTCGACGCGTTTTGTCATGTTAGTAGTGCAAAAAAAGAAAATAGCTTAATATTCCGAGCGGGTATAGAACCCATAACCGCTTTTACAGTAAGACGCTAGGCCGCTCCGCCACGTCTACCTCAGTTATAAATACGTTGAGGAGAACAGCAATAAGGGTAAGATGAGAAGGGTCAGAGCTTGAAACGTCGGCCTTTGATATCACTTTAAAGGATTATAGCACGCTATTTATGTCCAAATGTACATAATATATCGTGAATATTATAAAAAAAACTCCTTCACACCTTTTCCCGCTTATAGTAGAGTAAGCAGAGGGAACCAAGTGTTAAGACACTCCGTTTCCTACTTTTTGTTCAATTGTCGAGACGTTGTATTTGGCGGTAAACGCCGCCTTGCCTCGCACTTTGTGTTTGTCGATTGCGATGGTTCTGGGCTCAATCCCAACTCGGGGGAATTAAATATTTTAATGTCTCCGCTCTGACAAGACAATATGCGTCGTTGAGGTTTGCTACTCAACATGTCATGGCTGGAATTCAGGCGAAAAGCGGACAACGGAGTGTCTTAACACTAGGTTCTCTTACCCTATTCTGCTATGAGAGAAAAAGCGTGAAGCCACTTTTCTTTTCTTAAAAAATTTGGTGTCACAATCTTCTTACTCTAGCACTTTTAACAACTTCCATCACTGAATACCTAATATTTTTTTATAATACTACACGCGACCGCCGTGACCGACTAGGGTGTGACTGTAAATGCGATAATTGTCGGTTGTCGATCTGGTAGCGAAAAAGTGGCTTAGAATTCGGCTGAATGTAGGGAACGGAAGTGTCTTAAAGGGAACAGTGGGTACAAAAAATACCACAACGAAATCTAGACTAAGATGTATAAACCTCATCTAATCCTACTACATTATTAATATTAATAATATAAATGACAAAGTTGTGTGGATGGATGTTTGTTCACGCAAAAACTACTTTCTTCTACCAGAATCTTTATGTAAATATTTTGTATAATTGGGCTATAATAGAGCAATAAGATTAAAGAAGTGAAGCCGCGTGGATCGTTAGTAAAGTATAAATCACGAGTACACGAGTACAGTTGCAACGAGCTTACTTAGTTTAGAACTAAAGCAATGGATGTAGACTATCTGACCTGAATGGATATCCCCAGGGTGCACTATTTGAAAAGATTGTGCATGTATTATATAACCATTGATTCAAAACGTGACGGATTGTGGGTTCGATTCCCAGTTGAGGAAATATAATGGAAATATTTAATCTTTTCATTTCCTCCGCTTCTCGTTGAGCTCAGCCACTCAACATGTAATGCCTCCGTAATTCAAATTCAAATAATTTTATTCAAAATAAGATGTTACATGCTTCATTTTTTGAACGTCAAATAATTTACCACCAGTTCACTAAAGTTAATTCCTCAGACCTGAGAAGAACCGGCGCAAGAAACGAGGCGAGACCTATTTAGAGGGGACTTAATACAACGGAAAGTGAGGATCGGGAGTGTCTTGATGGAAACGGAGTGTCTTAACATTAGGTTTCCAGATTCCGAATAACCTGCTATATGCGGGATACATTATGCAGTTAAAAAGAAATATATATATACATATATATAATATTTTGAGTTTGAGTTAGAGTGATTGGGCACGCGTTGACTGTGGGTTCGACTCCCATTCGGGAGAGGTAAAACGCGGCGTTGTGTTCCGCCACTCAGTACCCAATGTCTTGAATTCAGGAGGAAAGTGAGTACGTGTTTAGACAGTAGGTTCTCTGTGCACGGCCTCTATACGTGATAAAGCGTGAAATGACATACCTACGTAATAACTCAAACATTCATGCAAATTGAACGCCAAGAAGTGGGTTAAAATGGTAGCGCAATTTCGTTACACAGATTGATAGTTGATGAAGTTAATAAAAGCGAGCTAAGAAAATAAATCGACAGTTTCATTTAAGTTATTAAATCCCTTCTAACTGTATTACGTTAGCGCAGCAGTCGACGTGATGGTGGTGGGTTCGATCCCCAATAAATCAAAAAAGACAAAGCGGCGTTGAGTACCGCCATTCCCCACGTAATGTATTAAAAATTGTGGGGGTGTACTGAGTGTAGTAACTTTAAGTTCTTTCTACCCTAATTTACGAAAAAAACGTGCCAAGTACTAAAATACATATTCACAATAAACAGTAAAAATGTTATTCCAATACATTACGTGACTGATTTACATGCCTTAATATAATACATTATGCCTTCAATCGGAACTTATTCTTTATAAATGTGAGATAATATTGAACATTTATTATTTATGATATTTTGGTACAAAAGGAAGATAAGAATGAAAGAGAGGAGGAGTGATGAAATAATTTCACGCTGTATCCCGCATATAGCCGGGTAAGCAGAGGGAACGTAGTGTTAGGATACTCTGATATGGTGACTGTTGAGTGGAGGTCAATCTGTGTTTTATTACATTTATTTATTCATCCGAGAGCCGAAACGAGGTATAGTAATTATTGTAAGAATTGTGCGGTACAACCTGTTAGATAATATTTTACCATTTAATTCAAAATAAAAAAGGCTTATTTCACGCTTTGGAGACATTGCTTGTTCAGTGGCGGAACTCAACATCGCGCTTTGTCTATCCGCTGATACCTGCTTGAATCCACAACCAAAAATTACATTATAAACTAGTTTTCGTAGAAGTACATTTTAAAATATTATTATCTCAAGAACTCAGGATAGCTTTTCCATTTAAAACAAAGATATACGACGTAGCTTTTCGGACTTAAGAGAGTGTAGGTAACTTTCGTATGTGTTTATCCAGTGATTTACTGTGCTTTCTTACTGGAGTAATGTGAAAATAGTAAAAAGTCCATTAAAATGTAATCAATTTGTAGAGCTATCGGGTTCTATTCCTACTCGGGGCAATAATTATGCTTAAATTATTTTCATTTCTCCGCTCTAGACAAAGCACGGCGTTGAATTACACCAATCTAAACGCAATGTCTCAAAAATTGGAAAGAAAATGAGAGATGGAGTGTTTTAACATTGGGTTTCCTTCGCCTACCCTGACACATGCGGAATACGGCGTGTAGCTGCTTTTTTTACGAAATATATTTTTTTGGTCTGTGGTCTTGCGTAATTCCATATACGTTGTATGAATAAATACACAATCTAATCAATTTAGACACCTGTAACCTGTCCTGTTATTTATTTGCCTAAAATTAGAAAGAAAACTTTTTTGGTGTATTTATTATAACCTTTTATTCTATAAGGATTTTTGACTGTTTTGTATTAAAAACACGGTCAATGGTGGTACTTGATAATTATATTAATATACTTTGAACACTGATACATATAGCTAATTATTTATTATGGGTTTATATTTTTTTTACCTTATTATCATTTTATAACTTTGTTGAATGTGCTGATGTCAGTGAAAAAATTTATTACTTCTTCAGAAATTTTAACTTCTTTTCGTAATTGTAGACCAAATTTCGTAATTGTAGATCAACGGTAAGTATCCTATTATTTTGATACAAAATACAAAAAAAAACGAAGCATAAACGCTTATACAAGCTATATAAACGTATCATTTGATTACTATCATTGAGAAGATGGTGTTAGTTAACGTTGTAATTTTTTTATAATATACCGATTTTCATGAAACAAACTGTAAAATAAACTGTAAAT
This sequence comes from Heliconius erato x Heliconius himera, assembly GCA_013421005.1. NCBI lineage: Eukaryota > Metazoa > Arthropoda > Insecta > Lepidoptera > Nymphalidae > Heliconius > Heliconius erato x Heliconius himera. The sequence continues at coordinate 78,695 of JAATLQ010022378.1, forward strand.
GTTTTACAAAACGTTAAAAAAAGCAATTGGTAAAAGTTTTATGTAAATGAGTTCAGTATTTTTGAAGAGAGCGTAATCATACATACAAACAGACAGACAAAAAAAATCTAAAAAAAATCTTGCTTTCTATTATATTTTTAAGATTCCCACTATCCATTTCAGTAAAAATACTAAATGTGCAGAATATTTTTACTGTTTTATAATATGTATAGATAATACCTAGCAATAGATAGTAACTACCAATAGGTAATGTTAAATTTTACACGATAGACTAAGCGCGACGTTGAGTTCCGCTACACAACACGCAATGTCTCGAAAACCCTACTTTCGTTATTAGAGAAAACTGTATTTAAAATAAAAACAATACTAACTAAGATATTATTCAAAATTTTCATACATTTATATGTAGAATATCAAAATAAGCTTTTCAAGCGAGAAGGCTTTCACATATAAGCAAGCAACTTCAAAAGTTCTACAGACGTCAACCGGAAACGAACTCCGAACTAACTTATACGTTTGTTCAAATAAGATTCATCCTAGAATAACATATCATCGGAAAGTGTTGTTATTGTCTTTACTAATGTGATGAAGTTGAAATAAGAATTTAGTTTTATTGTTAGACTTCACGATGCTGCCTCTCGCATAAAGCAGGATAGGCAAAGAGCACGGGTTAAGATCACCTTTCTTCATGCATCGCTCAATTTTCGGGACATTATATGCTAAACGGCGGAGCTCAACACCACGTACATACTGTAGAAATTAAAAAAAAAAACAGAAAACCTGATTGCATAAAATAAAAAGAAAGGACCAAGCCCAATATTTTATTAGAAATAACAGTCGGGACCCATTTAATTTTTACAGAGCTGAAGATTAGGTCAAATAGAAACAACTTATTGTAAAAATATTATTGTTTGTACTGTTTTTATTTTAAATACAGTGTTCTCTAACAACTGAAACGAAGGTTTGGAGACATAGCGTGTTGAGAAGCGGAACTCAACGTCGCACTTAATCATTTGAAGAATAGGTCCCATTAATCCTAATGAAATAATAGTCCTATTTCATTCTTTTCAGTATAACGCAGTCGCATTTTGAAATTTTTTATACAATTTTTTTTTAGAATTTATTATCGTGTGTGAGCTGGCATTCATAGAAATAAAATACTAGGGCCAGTTTTTATTGATGGCAATTTAAATATTATGAAATTTTTATACTTCATACGCGGCCCCGTAACAGAATATGTCGGCCAGATCTCCCTAGACCACCGGTCCCCAACCAATGGTCCGCGGACCACCAGTGGCCTAAATATGGTCCGCGAACGATTTTGATTTTATGACTGGGGAAGGTATGGTATACCTACATGCATAGTGGTCCCTGCTACCAAGAATGTTCTAAAAGTGGTGATTAATCAGGAAAAGGTTGGGAATCCCTGCCCTAGCCGTATATCGTAATATGTTACGGAGATGCAATTTATGCATTCAAAAACAAGAGAGACACTTTGAAAAAAAGTCTAGCTGTCTATTAATTAAGTGGACAAGTGCAACGATAAATATAAGTGTGTGTAAAGTGAAAATATATTAGTGGATTTCGATGTTTTAACCTCTTTCGTCGCACAGTCGAGTAAAAGGACAGTACACGCAATTACACAATAATTCAACGTTAGTTGTTTATGTTTCTACAGAAATAACTGTACGCCATTGTGATTCAATAGACGTTTACTTAGAATAATAATAAAATACAGAATGGTCCAATTAATGTTAACCTACTTACGGTATCTATACTTGGAACTAATAAGGAGTAAGGTGTAACCAACTAAAATATGACGATTAAGTTGTTGAGATATATATATATATATATATAGATATATATATATATATATATATATATATATATATATATATATATATATATATATATAT